>CM052301.1:13800987-13828065 GCA_028455765.1 Lasioglossum oenotherae
TCTCGTGGCGACCCGGTGGTGAAACAGACATCGGCTAGTCCACGACACCCTCTGTCTTTCCTCACCTAGTGGCGACCCGATGATGAAACAGGCATCGGCTAGTCCACGAAAACCTATCCTGTGACACCCGGTGATGAAACAGGCACCGGCTAATTCACGACAATCCTGTTCATACGAACAAAACCTCGGCCACGTCTATCCGCCAGCCCTCGGCTCGTAACAATATAAATGAAGTAGAGCGATGAATTTTTTTTTAAATTAAAGCTGAAACTTTGCAAAATATGGGAAAAATAGGGAGATTACGGCACGAACGGTTTTTAACCTTGAGAAAATTCGTTAAACTTTCACAATTTCAAGAAAATGTGATTTCTCCGTTACCACGGGCGGAAAAAAATTTTTTAAATTTTTACTATATATCATTTCCCGTAGATTTTTTCACGCTGATTTCAAATCTGGTCTCAAAATTTGTCTACGACCTCTGGTTTTTTCAAGAAATCGATTTTTGTGAACAGAACTAATGTAATCATTTATCGTTGAAATGATTTGATAACCCACTCGTTTGAAGGTATATTGTATTCTCATATATAAAACACAATAAAATTAAACATAATGAAGTATTTGAACGTTTATTTGACATATATTACTTGACGAACGATCACCCGATGTATCGCTGCCATTGCCGCTGGCACTCCTTGTAGGCTATGTGTGACTGTAATGTAATTTAAATTAGATATCTATTTTCCGTGATTATATTTTCATGTACACAGTAAGTAAGGTAAGTATTTAATCTTTTTAACTTACTTCTCATCAACAAATACTTTAACTTCTGGTGATACCTTATTCTTATCTTTATCACCAGAAGTTAAAGAATTTGTTGATGAGAAGTAAGTTAAAAAGATTAAATACTTACCTTACTTCCTGTGTAAATGAAAATATAATGATGGAGGTCACTTTTCCCCGCTGTGCGCCGTCTGACCAGTCGCTGCCAATTCCACTGCGTCGGATTTTCGACAGACAAATACTACTGGACGATGTGTACAGTATATGTATGTATACATATATGTAGATATGTATAGCAACACTGCTCGTTTAATAAACTAATGGCTCCTTGTGTAATTCACAATTCTGTTGAATAAATTCTAGAATTTGTTATTAATACAAGAGAGTCTTACAGGGTGTACCAAAAATAGGAGGACTCGCGATGATCTATAATAAAAAATTTCAAAGATTCGTAGATTTCTACAAGACGCTTTAAAAGAAATTCCATATAAACTAATTATTTGGCTTTAAAGAGAGTACAGGACCGATCGTATTCTGCTGGAAATATCTATTATAAAATAGTAACATGCGTGTGACTGTATGTACACGAAACCTAAAATCTGTTGGATCGACGGGTTTCATTTGAGCGTTGAGCGAGAGAACTGCAGCAGAAAGTGTCTGCTCGACCCGAGGTGTAACTGTTGTAGACAGCAGCGAGATTCGGCGGCGACATCGAAAGAATTGTCAGGCGACTGATAATGGCTCGGCGGACGTTTACATGCACTCTCGTCGCAGTAAAATATTCAAGATCGTGGAATTAAACGGGGAACGATTCGATCGAAAACATGTTTATAGACTCGGAACGACGCGGGGATGGATGCGACACGGTCGCAGCGAGACACACCGAAATTCGTCGAGCATGGAAGTTTGCCGACGAGACGATCTCGTATTTTAATCAAAGAGCGACGGTAACGCTTCGCGATGCGCGTTCACAACGACGCTGCCGGAATAATTTCGAGAAAGTCGGTCGGGCGACGGTGGTTACGCATGCTGCCGCACCATCCTGGATATATCCATCGTAAACACAGAAACGGCGGATCACTGGAACACGGCGCGAAACACGCCAAAGTCGGTAAATTTTTGGTCGCGTGTACTTGATGTGTTAATATTTCAATCAAACGTACCGCTTCGGTCTTCGGGAGCTACCAGCGCCACGAAATAAGCAGGAATTACCATAATTGCCGTGGGCGTTTAATAGTTTTCGTTCTCTCAGTATCTTCCGCGACATTGTTCGCCGATCGGCCCTCACGAAATACAACATGCGAATCTAGTAATTTACTGTCGTCCAGCGGTTTTAGCCAAAAATTATAAACTCTCGGAGGTAGAGTAATTGAAACAGACATTTTTCGAAAATTTCACAAATCGAATTTCGTATTAGGCGAATATGGTGTAGCGATGGAGGTGGCACTATAATTACGGTTATGGTACAAGTCAACGACAAGCCAGGCAACTGAAATTTTTTCGAAAACCTTGAAAATCGACTTTTGTATTAGAAGAATATGATAGTGGAACAGATGGCACGAAAATTCAGTAGCACAACTCAACGACAAGTCAGGCGACCGAAAATTTTTCGTATACCTCCAAAATCGACTTTTGTACATATTAGCAGAACATAATAGCGGAAAAAGTGGCACGGGAATTCAATAGCAGATGTCAACAACAAGTCAGACATCCGAAAATTTTTGTTCTTAAAGGTCTCACTGTTTTTGCAATTCCAAATCTGTAGTGCAATTCGATGGAAAATTAGCCGCACGTACACCTGTGCGAAAAAACAGTAGTATAACTGTACGACAAGTCAGACGTTTGGTAAAAATTGGTGGTTTAATAAATATATACGCAGATACATTTTTTACTTATTCGTTGAAGATTCGTACACAAAATGTTTGTATTTTACATGTACACAACTTATATTCTAAACCAGTTGCCGGCAAGCTTTGCAATTTTCGGCCGTTTCTTGAGGCCCCGTTTTCCGTCCGCGCGTATCGCTCGTATGAATTGCGCGTGGCGCATTAGCGCGACGTCCGTATCAATAGGTTTTCACTGACAAAAAAAGCGCGATGTGCCACACGCAGTTCATACGGTACGCGCCTGAGCTGGCTTGAGAACTAGAGCCGTCACGGGAGCGAAACGCGCGGCCGATGAAAGGAGGCGTAGCCCTCGAAAAACAGCTGAAAAGTGCAAAACTTTCCGACCACTGTTCTAAAGAGTTCTAAAACTAAAGAGATATTCTATTTGGATGGAGTCGGCATTTCAGATCGTGCGACACGAAACAGTATGGTCTACGGTGTCTGGTCTAATCTAATAACTCGTCTGTGACACTAGTTCCGATTGATACGGTAAAATGTGACACAGAAATGGTAAAGGATCTCTAGAACCCCGTGGACGTGAGACAAAAAAATACATTGAGTGATTGGTCTACTCCTATACCTCATCTGTAGTAGCACGGTGCTATATCCTGCAAATGTATGTTAGTATCAATTGTATCCTATTTTTCTATAATATAACAGATCAATTTTAAACATGTAGATATTTTCATTTCTCTTGAAATTCTCTTCTCTTTTCGCACAAAATTTTCATCATTTTCGATATCGGATAGTTGATGAACAAGCTCCAAATGAATAATCGAACTGCGAATTTTATGAATTTGAAATTTCGTTTTTGAAAATTCGCCACGCTTTTCAGAATATTTATCTCCTTAGAATATTTAATAACAGTATAGTGTTTAACAGGAAACTGATATTTGCGTTAACTACATCTACTCGAAATCTGTCTACTAACATCTGTATCCGAGTAAATGTCCGAGATTTACTCGATACATATATGTGCTACCATGTTAAAGCAAAACGTTGTCAACGAATTTGTTTGTCTAATTGTTATTCAGTGATGCGAACACCAGTGGATGGATTGGTCTGACATGTAGGTGTAACATGTAGACTATCGAACGTCACGAATTACAACTACATATGTTCTCAAGGGTGAACCGAAAACTGTGCAGACAAAACTGGCAATTGCTGACAACGCGATCCGTAATCGAGTGGGGTCGAACGACGCAGCTAGCGTAATACTTTATATATTAACAATGCACCAATGGATATATGTACCTGTCACTAAAAAAGGGTCTTTCGAAATCGTTCCGATATCAGATACAGAAATATGAAATAGGAATACCTTGTGAAACCAGGGTGAAAATTAACAAGTTGCGTATCAAAATCTTACATTGTTATCGAGTCACAGCAGATTCACTTTGGAACAGGTAATTTTAGTTTTGTCATGTATTCATTATAAACCCGTAGAAACATAATTTTAATAATAAAATGCTCTTATTTATTTAGCATTACATATTCACATATCGTTTTGGTTATATGTACCTATCCTACTTGTAGCACGTACATTTTAAAATAGCTTTTATGTAATTTCGTTAACGTGCAAACTGAATAAAAGCGCTATGCAGCCAGAGGCTGTTTCTGAATCAGGCACTGAATTAAAGTCAGGTTAAGTTAGTTAAGTTAGTCTAGTTGAAGAAAAAATTATTTCACGGCACGTTTGAACCGGTAAAACGGATGGAAATTGCAAATATGAGCGAGAAGAGAGTTAAAGTGCATAGCTGAGGCTTAGGAAGAGGATGAGACTTTAACGAATATTGTGTTCATCCTGCGAGAAATGACTGAAATCTGAGAGCATTTCGAACACGCAGCTTTAAGAAAAATAAATAAAAAGTACAGAACAAAACTTTTGTCGGATGCTAAATTTTCTTAATTTTCTACAACATATAGCACAAGAAGAAATGGTAAATTGTGCATACACATATTAATGAATTTTCAAACTTGATACTCCAGAAAATTTAGCTCGAAATGATGAAACTTTCTATTTTATTCTTTTTCTTTCATTTTTTAACCATGCTCTTTATATTTATCTCGGAATTTCTCTGGATGACAACAATTACCCCCCCCCCCCCTTGGAAAATCAAGTATGATCGATAAGCGGGTCTGAAGATCTATGAGCCATTTAAAAGCACAGTGGGTAGTGGAAAAGGAACCGTGATTATAAGAAGCGGACTGAAAGCAAGCATGAAAGTAAATTTAAATTATCGAGCGAGCAATATATTTAGTTGACATCTCTCGAAGAGGATGGTGGTAGAAAAATGCCCGACGGGTTCGGCACGGCATGCGGCAGCCCATACCGGACATGTCAGTTTATTCGCCGATTGATCGATCGATACACGATGCTATTCGCAATCGGAGTGATTTTCACTTGCGGCGAAAAAGTCGCTCGAAATCGGAAATTCACGAGATCGAAAACGACCCAAACTCGAACTCGAACTTTCGTTGGCCGCGTTATTGGATTTTCCGAAAGTCCGTTTCGACGAAAACGCACTCGCCTCTAAGAGGCTACGATTTTGTATGTAGAGTATCATCGAGCACACGAGGGAAATTAATTGCTCCTTCCGCAGGTCTGCCAGGCTCCGCTCCGATCCCGTGCGTCGCATTCGAAGTCAATTTTCATTTTTGCCTCGAAGCACAAGGGTGGCGTGTTCGCAACTCCTTCCGTTGCTTCGACCCCTTGCCCGGAGCCCATCCACCATTCCTCCTTTTATTCGCCGTGCCCCAGACGACAACAATCGTTTTTCTCTTATTCCTCCGTTCGTTTCGCAACGATTTGTTTCACAGTTGTGCCATCATCAACGACACCACAGAACGTCTTAATCGAACACAGATATTGGCTCTGGATATTGCGACGACCGGGTCTCGTGGAATTCAATTGGGTGGCCTCGCCGACTTGGAAAAATCGACTTCGCAATTTGCCGCGCGTACAACCGACCAGTCACAAACCTACGGCTCTGGCTTGCGCAATCCATCCCCCGGAAATAATATGCAAGCATGCCTGCCGATATTAAAGTAGCTCTGATGCGGCCCCCGATCTACTGAATAATGCACACCGAGAAGTAATAAGTTTCGACGAAGCAACGTTCCCTCGTAGAACGCGCAACAAGGAAAAAGATCGACCGCATTTGGTATAGTTAGCTGGAACTACATCACTGTATCGACAGACTGTGCCGCCTAGACTACTGTAGCCTGTGGTTATGGCTATTCAATTAGCTGCAGACAACTTCATCCATCTCGTAATCGACCGGTCTGCCGATAATATATACAATTTTTCGGGAAACACTATTCGCAAAGGAGTTCATTTCTCCTCGCTTAAAACTAAGTAACCATTTCTTCGCCTCGTAACGTCAATTTTATAATTATGCGATATCGATCTTCTTATCTGAATTACTTCGGAACGTATGTTCTGGGCTAAGAACAACTTTTTGATAGCTGAACGAACGCCAAAATTTCAGCCGATTCATAAGTAAACGGACTTCTATTTTGCATAAAATAAAAGTGAAGAAGCTACATATACATTCATTTCTTTATAATTTCAGTCAGTTCAAAATGACACAACTGTATTATTAGCTTCTATGAATGTATTTACTTTTTTGCATTGTATTAACTAATTTTTGTCTTAAATGCTTATCTTGCGTATTGAAGGGAAAAAGTTACCCTCTCTCTGCCAGTACCGGATTAGTCAAGTGACATTGTGACACATGCACGGTAGAGACGAAACGCGGTAATAGTGTCGTAGGTGGGGAGACAAGTCTTAACCTTTTGCAGTCGAAGCTATTTTAACTTGAAAATTAGACATTTGTTCCGACCTAGAATAATTCCATTATATATGATTGTTTTCATTTTATGGGTATGAAATTGATATAATACCTCATACAATACTTAAATGTATAGTAATTGATTAGATACCAACATATTTAATAATGTAAACAGTATTGTGAATAATGGTACAGCAATTTTTAGTGGTGACTCTGAGTATAATATTAGGTGAAGTAAAAAGTTCTGAGCGTTTTTCGCTTTATTTATAAATACGTATTATATGTATAGCTCGTATAATGCGAGTGGGGCGTGCATTGCGCACGTGAATTCGCGGAACGCGTTAGTACGAGTAATTTCAGACCTGGAAAGACACTAGGTCGGAGCGGACGATTTATGAAAGAACAATGAACGAGGTAGTTACGTCTGCCGAATAGAAACTGTCGATAGCGAAGCATCGACAAGACCCGCCGCCGAAATAAGGTCATGGTACACCTACTTATAATCGGGTTATTCAAATATCCGCCAGAATTTTTCCGCTCCAGATGCCGATACGTTTATGCGTGTGCTCAAAGAGACTTTACATGCTGCCAGTTAAGCCCGGTGTACCGTGTAACATCTTGAACACACTAATCGATATTTTGTAGAACACGCCGACGGTTTCCTTTACTCGCGCTCTCTCAGCCTACGAGATATCTTCTTCCTTTTATAATCTCCTCTACTTTACCGAGACTCATTTCATAATTTGTTGTTTTTCTGTTCCGGGACGAGCCATCGCCACACAAATATATTCTATATCAGAACAAGTAATAATTAGACTACATTTTTGTATTTGCGACAAAACTGCGTAGATTAAATGCAGAACATTGCAAACATTTAGAGGATTGATAAATACTGTTTCCAACAAATTCTGCTTGTTGAGGAGAAAAATGTTTATGTATCTATGTAGGTCCTGTATCTTGGAATTAATACAAACGATCCGTATTTTCTATAAAAATCTGCAACAAAAATTAAATTGATTCGTATATAAGGCCTCGTTCCCGGAAAAAACTGAACTGAATAAGAAGAAAATTTGGTTGAGCACGTAGTATCGATATGGATACTACGCGAATATTTAAAAAAGAATACGTTGAATGATCTTGTATGTAAAGTTAAAATAAAGTTGGAAACCTGCGCGTAGGGCAACCGACTCATCTGCGAATTGGATGAACATAGAACGACTCTGTAAACGAATAATGCGCAAGAATGCGAACCAAAGGAATTTCCAGGAGGAAGAAGGATTTAATATCCAGTCGCTCAATTCCAATTATAAATATTGTTCCTCTCGACTCGGCTATCTACTTCGAAATTTATTAAAATTGTTCTTTCGCAACTCGCGATCCTTGTTCAACCACTCATAGAATGAACACTCACTCCGCCACTTGGTCGGAAATCAAGTACCACTCGCATTTCCCACTTGAGCTGATGCAAATCGCCACAGAAACGTATACTGTTCTCTTTTTCATGAGAATTATCATTTCATCTGCAGCGATTGCTCGCCCTATCTATCTATGGGAACTGTGGAGAATGAGATCTTCATGTGCGGTGTTGGATTCCGAGTTCAAGCTCAAATAATCGTCGAGTAATGAATAGGTTAGTGTAAAAATAATATTTCCTGGAACACGGAAATTAATTAAAATTAATTAAAATGCTATGTAGCGCAAGCAGTAGTAAATTCAATTGTACCTAGGTTTGTTAACTTTTAAACTCTTTGTATCGACACATTGAAAGAAACTTTAACAATGATTGTTCACTGTTTTCATCAAATAAGCAGCTCAATATACGAGGCCGAGTCAACTCACCCTCAGGATCATTTGTCTCATCATTATAATATCTTTGATTGAAAGGGTTATGCCATAACAAGACGGGAACTGTGTCCACGAACGAGGACGAGGGACCAGACAACGACCGAAAAAATCGAAGCTTGGGTTTCCACGTGGCCAGACGCGCATCCTTAACGCGATAATCGGCGACGATACCGGACGAAAGCACTCGCGTGAACGCGCGCTTTCCGATGAATTGTACGGATGATTCTCCTAATCGATCAGTCGCTGGTAATTTCGTCGCGTCTCCGATATGTGTACGCGTCGCCCGATCGAGCGTCGAATATTTGCTGTAAAGTAATCTCCTCCGGCAGCAACTCTCAGTCGAGACCTAAATCAAAGATCGGAAATCGGTCATCGGCCGGAAATACCAGCGATATTTGCTCACAATTATATTCGACGTTCACCTCTTCCCCCCCCCCCTCTCTCTCTCTCTCTCTCTCTCTCTCTCTCTTTGTCACCAACCCTTTCTCTCGACCCCCTGACGCCTCTCTGTCCGCCTCGCTCCCTCTGCAACCCAACCATTGTCTGTTTGCATAAATTTCCGTAGCAGCGAGACTTCTACTTGCTGTAGAACCCGGCTCTCTCTCTCTCTCTCCTATGATTTAATTAAAAATCATGGTCACCCGGTCGGTGGACACGCAGCTGCCGGTTGCGTGCGTCTCGTTATCCCGTTGAAATTGCTGTAACGAGTTCTACGCGACCAAAAAGTTACATTCCACCATTTCATTTCGTGTCCAACAGCGGAGATCGAACTTAAGATAAGCGCACACTAGACCGCACCGCGACTGCACGCCGACCACCCGCTTCCGGTGTTTTGACTTTCGTATATGTAGTTCATAGTTCTATGTTTTACATCAGGAGTGGGCATTTTCAAGAGATACCACCACTTCTCCCGGCCGCGCGTCTCGCTCGCCGTGGCGGCTGTAGTACCGTATCCCTTGAAAATGCCTTCGATCGAGCAAAAATTTGCCCATGCATGATATAAAACATAGAACTATGAACTACATATACGAAAGTCAAAACAGCGGAAGCGGGTGGTCGGCGTGCAGTCGCGGTGCGGTATAGCGTGCGCCTACCTTTAAGGGAGAGCGATTCAGAAGTTTTAAAGTAAGGTCATGTCTGCGAATTTTTTTTTATATTAAGACAGTTTATTTTCTGTTGCAGTTGACCTTGAGTGACCGTGAACGACCTCCATAATGGGTCATTGTATTCATCTTTAAACACACTATTAGAACGTAAATAAATAGAAAACCATACCGTTCCATAAAAAAAAAAGAAAAACAGAGTTGACCTTCATATCTCCTTGACGTCTCCACCTATAAAAACGTTAGTAACATCAGAACATGAGCGCTTGCTTCGTCGTTGAGAGGATTATTTGATTCTGGAATGACGCGTCACTGACCTGAAATACTTCCGATTTCGAGAGTTAATTTGTTAAAAAGCTCCGTGAGAGCTATTATCACGCAACTTCTCGTTCGCCGCAAATTTCATTAAGCGAGACGATTAACAATTTTATGGGCGCGTCGGTCCATCGCACGGATCGCTACACGAAGATTAACGTCGACTCGTATCGAAGGCCATTACGCGTTTCATTGCGAGCAATGATCAATCGGCTGAATATTCACGAAACAGAGCGCGTGAAACAGTATATTCGTGGAAACCAGATAAGCAATATTCTCCGTTACCATGCGAATACGTTCTGGTTAACTTTATTTTCGTCCCTTAAACGGCTACGCGCTATCCGACCTTTAATAACTGATCTAGTCTCACGTCTATTTATTCACTGCATACAATAATCATTAGTGGAACATATAAATCTGCTGTTAGCATGGATACAGTTTGTAGAAACAATACTAGAAACAGATTTAATTAGTTCATAACAAACCTCAGTTCGAATAAAATCACTCATGAACCATATACCGATGTTTCTGAATACTCTGTTGTATATTACTGATTTAATTGAAATATTGGGAATTGCATATCGGTCGTATTGCATCTTTACTATGATTGCTATTATTGATGGCTCGCAATCAATGCAGAATGAAATAAATAAAAGATTATGTGTTCAGCATTAGACCAACTCCTGCTACTGTTCCGAAGTAGAGTGCCATTTTCGTCTCTGTCACTCCACGAAGACTAGATTGTATTTTTCAGGAGAAGGAAAACGGGGAAAATGAACGCCTACAGAATTGGACATTAGAAAGAAGTCCTAATAGTATACTTTTAGGCATAAAAATTATTTATCCCCTCTGCGATCGTAAGATCTATTTGATAGAATGCAACGATGACGCGTACGAACGCTTTCAGAAAGCAAGTTAATAGCTCTTCGAACATATTGTCGTATCATATTATTAAAACCTTTCAGTCTTCATTTCTATTTCTTTATACAATACATTCCCGCACTTCCGTTCTGCGTATATTGTTTCTTTCCGATAAATTTTTCGAACAGTTTGAAGGGTGTGCTTAACCTATCCTTCGGAACGATGGTATCTCGAACTGCAAATCACACAGGGATTAATGCACCGTGTACAGCCATCGTCGGTTTCGATCAACACTTCCGCCGTTGTATACATGAACATAACCAAGCTTTAGATAGCATTAAACCAACTGATTGTACGGGGAATATCACTAATTGTCCTGCTTTCTACATAATTCGCGCAGTATCGGCGTAACACACGAAACTTGAACCTTTGATCGGCATTGAAACAAAATCGTTCCATGGAACTGATGAGTTTGCAACAACAAGCAGGAATTACAGCTTCTCTCTCGACGTATTTTTTGTTATAATGTTTTATTTAAAAAATGCGATCATGCACTTTGTGTGAAAAGGAGTTCGCGTCAAGCAATCCGTATAGTGCTTTCGCAATAGATGCATTTATTTAAAATATGAAATTATGAGTAATGTAATGTATTTATTTTAAGTATGAAATTATGAATGAAACATATAACTGGTCGAATCAAAGTGTAAAATAGAACTTGATGAATATCAACCAAGTATCTTTTATGCAACTATATTTTTGAGTAGTGTATAATAGTTAAACTCAAGGATTAACATTCTAGAATTTGTACATCCCTGAAGTTTGTAAATCTTAAAGTCTATTAAAAATTATAACTAAATTTCCCTTTTCTGCAAAGCTATTTTTTAAAAATATTTTTACGACGACGAGTATACATATAATATGATATAAAATAAGATTTTTATTCTTATAAAAATAAAGATGAAGCAAGGGGAAAATATGTCTTATTTATTGGGAGTGTCTTGAGATAAACATAAAACAGCAATACTGTTCATATATTTCACTAGATAAGTGCATTGGAAGTTACAGTTTACTCAATATAGCGTAGCATGTTTCCGTGTAACAAAGTGTAATACATAGAATGTCAACGATTCGCGTTGAAAGTTTCAGCCGCACGATACGACGATGTACCTTCGTCCGGCTAACGCTCTCGGTAATATATTTTTAGTTATCGATCAGCGTAACATTGAAAGCTACGGTATCGCAATGGTACGTGAACTTACATTCGTCCGTCTACCAGCAATTTATGCGATTGATTTACCTTTGGGCTGTCTGAACGTCGATGGTGTCCGGCTTTGAAACGTGTTTACCATAAGCTTGATTTCCATTAGTTGGCTATCGAAATTTATCGGTGCTCGACGGTCAGGCAAACAAACGAGCGAATCGAACGATAGAAAAAATAGGTTTGGCCACTGTCGAAATTGTCCGGAAAAACAGAGGGAGAAAGACAATCCGGAATTGGTGTATCTTGAACCTCTCGTCGATTGATACGAATATTTCTCGGCTGCAGCAAACTCAATCGATATATACAAACAATATTGATATTATTCTTGAAACATTATGATTTATTGAAACACACAAAATTAATAAATCAAATTGTAAAAACGACCACTCATGTATAAACCTGTAGTTGTTAATGACCCTTGTAAGGCTGATGCAAATTTTCAAAAAATTGATATTAATTTTTATTAGGCGCTTGAAACTGTCAGATATCATATAAAGGTAGCAAAAGGTCAGAAACCTATACTAGTTTATCGATAACACTACCATGTATGTATACATATATGTATGTATACTACATATACTACAGGCTATTCCATGTGCCAAGTGTGTGTGATTCATTATACTCTACACACACACGAAACCACGGGTTTTGATGAAACTGTAGAACCGATTACATTTTTATGCAGACGCACCTTTTGAATAACGAGGAATGCCGAAAATAACAACAATGATAAAATTGAAAATCCTTAATTCCAGGGTGAGGATGGTAGGGTGAGTCCGAAGAAACAGAACACCTAATTATCTCCGTTACTTTTCGTTGTACAAAAAAACTTCTTAGGACAAATAAGTTACACTATTTGAAGGGCCACATAGTAACGGTGTAAGGGAAAAAATTTTCGAGGTCATTTTTTTTACATTTCAAGGTCATCGATATTTTTTTTTAATGGAATGAGATATGTTTTAATACATCAATCGATGCAGCTGGACATTCGTTATAAAAAAGTACTAACCTATTAGTTGTCGAAAAGTTAGTTGTGTACGAGATCCTTCGATTTAAATAACTCTAAAACACCATCGGGTACCCGAAGTTTATAAACTTTCGGGACCCCGACCCGACCCGAGGCTCGGGTACCCGATATTTCGGGACCCGCACACCCCTATTAATCGCCAATACACCTGTTAAAACATGAACCGCAAGAAGTATCATATAACTCGGAAAATCAGAGTAGAAGAAACGATGTTTTGTCGGGAAATCGTAGCCGCACGCCGCGCCGTGCCAGTCAACTCATTTGTTGTTTCATGTCCTTTCAAAAGGACAAATGCTCTGCGCTCGTCCGATTCAAAACAGCAAGTTTTTCGGGTTTCGCGGCGATCGAACATACTTCGCTGTCTCGTAAAGTCAGCAGACGTTCGTTTGTTAGTGTGTTCCACTCGTTAAAACCGATACGCGAGCGAGCTTTTCGCAATACATACCTGGGGGCAGAGGAAAAATTTCTGACCATCCACCGCGCTGCGCCAATACCAAACGAACGGTGTAAAAACACGGGAAACTTTGTATTAATTAATGCGAACCTTTCAAAGCGAAAATTTAGTTTGTTGAATTCTTTTGCTATTAATAGTTTCCCGGGAATCCGTATTAATAAACCATTCGGGGTGTGTAGGTATTTGAATGAAAATATTTCGCTAGTCGCGCATTCATGCCTCAGCACGGATCCTTTATTTCGAGGGTAATTACTCTGGTTGGACGACATATGTATGCTTTTTCAGAATATGCAGAAAATTCCAAATACTGAGAGCTCTACGAACCTTCAAACCTTCATATTACAAAGTTTGTTGGACATAATTCTTAACGCATGAAAACCGTTTTTGTGAGTGCGTCTGTGTGAATTTAAAGATATTTAACGACTGAAAAATATGAAGAAATCAAACTGGGAGTACGTTCTAGATAGTTACGCTATTATTAGATTTCGATTTTTAAATACAAAGTAGGTATAAATAAATTAAGTGTTTCCCTTTATGAAAAATTTACGATGGAAATGCATACAATAGGGTCGTCGTATTGTCGAGGACACGATTGATGCTTTTGCAGCCTCTTGATGCATTCATCTTTCATAAAAGGAATGCAAATAGTCAATCTCTCGGTTGCTTCTGTCAAACCCGATCATTAAGGGGGAATAGATATGGTACATGCTGGACATACCAAGGAACGAAAAACACAATGTTCTCCAAAAACATTAAAAATCTACTTTACTCGCACATAATATCGTTTAAAAATCCTTGATTAGTTGTTTGATTACTAAGCCAATTAGTCCAATTTTCTCATATCAGTTTATTTTAATCATAGCGGTTTAGTTCCATTTTTTCTGTACATTCATTAATTTCATTTGTTGTTATCTCTTAATGAATATGTTCTTCTAAATATTTATGTGCACTAGTATTTCTTTCCATTTCCATTAAATCTTGCACAAGCTACACACGCTATAAATGCATAAAATCCAATCTATACGTAGTGTTCTGAAAGATTCAAACAAATTGGCAGTTCATCGATAAATAAGTAACCCTTTCCTTCTCCAAATTCCATTTCAAAAGTTTATTTAGTTATTAAATATCTTGCAACCGCAATCCGTAAATTGATTTCCGGTTGCGAGAAGCGTTTCTCAACGCTCTGCGATTATATGTATAGAAAAATAATAAGCAAATATAAATGCACTCTTTACAGCGTTTTTCATTTCCCTTTTGGAACTGGTGCAAGCAATCAAACACTTTTGATCGACAGTTGACAGGAACATGATTAAGGCAGAAAAAAGAAACGAGAACGCCATGGTTCGTTGCCGAAACGTCAACTGTCGGTGCACTTTATTTCGTCGTTTTCGAAGAAACGGGGGAAACATTCTTTCGAAAAACTCAGAGCTTTCTTTACGTACTGCAAGCAATCCGTGGCACTGGAAAGTTAATAGAACAAAGATTAACATCGATTACATGAAATCAATACACAAAACGACAGACGTTTCCACATTGTTTCCGATCACAAAACGAGAACATACAGGACATAGTTCATACAGCACACATCATAATTAGACTACGGATGTTATGTTTGTAAGAGATGTCAGCATGTATATAAAATATAGAACAGTGAAAAGATTAGAAAAATTATTTACGAGTATCAATACACTTGTTTCAACTTCCTAACATTATTTACCCTCGTACTCCCCTCCAAAATAATTGCATAAAAGTGACTAGGATTTTGTTCTACACTTTAAGTCAACAAATTATGTCTCATTTATGACATCACATTTTTGATAAATAAGTCTCACATGATATACACGTTGTACCGATTATTTAAATGAATTTCTGACATGAGTGAAGCAGCGTTGACTAGAAAATCGATGTCAGAGAGAAAGAAAAGGAAATTAAAAAAAAAATGAAAAAAATTCGTTTCGACGTTCCTTCTTGTCGCGAGTGTAACGCACGCCGTTTCACGCTGTTCGCGGAGTAATTACGCTTCGCTGCAAATAGATACGCGAAATTATCAACTCGGACTTTCTCGAGTGGTTTACGTGCTGACGACGAGCATAACTCTGTTCGCGGGCGGCGTACATATGCAGCGAGTCACGCACACTATTCCCTAAAACAGAATTCGCTCTCAGGATTTTTAGGAGAACAAGGCAACGGCGCGGCGAGGCGAGGCGATTCGCATCCGCTCAATACATACGTATGTCTCCCGGCCCGTCCGTTATCCCCGGGGAACCATTTCTATTGCGAAATGACCCGTAGAAATTATTAAGCTCCTCCTTTTTGGCATCTTCTCGCATTCTTCCTCCGTTCTTCGGTTCATCTGCCACGAATTCTTGCCGTTCCTATTAGGTTGGCCAAAATATTCATGACGTTCTCAACAATCGGCGTCACTTCTGCACTTTTAAGGGGCGGCCGTGCAAGAGTGTGTGGGTACACGCACACATCGCTAAATTCGCATATACGTATATGCAATTACAAGGTTTACGATTTTTCGAAATTAGGCTTCAGCATTGCAACGAGTAGTTCAGAAGTGGTCAATTATGATTCCTAAAAGTCAGATACAGGCGGGTACGGTGCCCAAAATGCATATTTTTACGTTATAGAGGAATAATTTGTAATATTCGGCGGAGAGAAATAACAATTCGGCCTGTCAGAAACATCAATACAGCACCTCGAGGTTTCGAAATTTTGCACTAGTGGCATGACAATCTCGTTCCTAAGTTGGACGTTATAAATGTTCCCATAGAATATGGCTGATAATGCAGGTCGTACGTTATACCGTTACACCGTTATTAGAGTAATTTATAATATTCGGCAGATATTGCCTGTTCAACACCACTGGTATTGGCCTGTCACGAGGCAACCGAAGTAAACAAGACGTCAGAAGATAGCCGCTTCGCGTACCAGTGTTTTTGTTCAATAAATTTAGTGTTTGCATCGACGATGGACACTGTATTATCGATGGACAATAATAATACCGACCTGCTTTATCAGCCGTATTCTATTTAAACATTTATAACGTCCAACTTAGGAACGAGATTGTCATGCCACTAGTGCAAAATTTCGAGTTGAAAATTGCGCTCCTATTCAATTTAAAAAAACCTGACATAGACCTTTCTTCCAGACATTCGGTTAACGATTAACCTTAGATTTCAGGCAAATTTCGCGAAAAATTATTTTGATTGGTATATTTTACGCGACATTACAGGTGGACATGTCAATGGAGCATTTTTATGTTAACCCTTATTTTAACCCCCAAAAGCTAATGTCTAACAGACTGATGAAAAACGGGAACAAGACACTGGTTCTTTCTTATTTATTGATTTGTTAGCAGCTTCAGCATTCAGATACATCGGCCTGCAGCCGACAAAATGGCGGCATCCGTCCGCAAAGGGTTAACAATGGGACAATATGTAGAATAAAATTAATTTCTTTCAATAGCACGAACTTTTTGGCCAATCTAATACTAGGAGTTTCCTCTTTTTTTCAACGTCCGTCGTTCAGAAGGCTGTTCCGATGCCGAGTGTTTTCCTTCATCACGGAATGCTAGCAACCCGGACTCGCAGGGGAACAAGAGACAAAGTCCGACTCGTGCTCCGGACCTGTCCTATGAAATTGAATCAAGGAACCGGGGGATTGGTCGCCGCAATGGTTTCGCAAACGAAAGGAATTCGAAAGTTCGCCCGAAATTGAGTCTTTCCTCCTTGGCCGAACGATATGTTTGAGCTCGCGGCAATCATGGGATGGAGTACTGAACAGCGAGGAACTGGAAGTGGGTACCTACATAGTCAGTCACCGAAGTTTGCATACACTTTCCGAATTTCAATACTTTATGCAAAGAGTATTTTCGACGTGGTATTTTAATGTTTAATTTTTCAAGTGGTGATATGTCCTCGTTTCTTCAGGAATTTCCTATCTTTATATTCTTAGTTGCTTCAAATATTCTGGTAAATAAATGTAGTAAATAGCGGTATTTTTAAGAGCTAAGGAAAACAAGTTTCAAAAATAAACAATTTTCAAGATCGATGCACGTTTTCCCGTTGTTTGATTAATCTAAATAAACTTTGCATGGATTATTTTTTTAGCCGCCATCACAATCCTAGGGGGAGACCTGAAAAAAATTGAAAAATTTTTGTGTACATGTGCACCTTATGTTTATCTATGTATAGATGGATACGAGGAGACTATGTGTATAACCGATACCACATGGATACCGTTGTTCCTCTATGTCAATGTGCAGAGACACTGAACCTCACATAGGACGAGGTTCTTTTCCCGAGCAAAATGCGCCTATGTTGCGAATACGATGCCCTATCGATTCGTACCAGGCTCGATATCCGATGGAAATACACCTCCTCGTTACTAAAATTGTTTCCGGCAACACGTACAATATAAAGCTGATTTTACGGCTTGATCATTGGTCATCCATAATAGTCCGAACCGGCATTGCCGCGGCATGGTATTCATTGACTAGCTGCTTATTTTGAGCAACATCTATGTATGCAGGCTGCGATACAGTCACTTCCCACGAAATTCAACCCTTCGTTACCCTCGGAGCTGGTCATGCAAACTTGTATACGATACACGATTTCCTGGGACGTGAACAACATCTTGTTTGATTACACATTACTGATTAGAGGCTCGAAAAGATTCATGAACCATGTTATGCTAAAAAATATTGTAATAATAGATAACGACCCGGTAAATTGTTAGTACTAAAGCACTTTTATAGTGTTATTTTTATAATATAGTCTATTATAATTATCGTATAATATTGTAATATTTCTAAATGACAGGTACGTTTTATGTTTCGAGCGTTGGATAATGGTGCTGGTTTTTAATGAAACGCTCTAAAAACAGTAAATTTAATAAAAATAAGAACGTACAAGCTTCAATGCCAAATCCTAGGCAAAAGGTTCAAAGAAAGTTCAGGTTCCTAAAAAGGTTAAAGATATTGTTGTCGAAGGTTCAGAGTGTTGGTAGAACAACTGAACGTGGAAATCATCAAATAAACTCGCAAAGCAGATAAAAAAATGTTGTATAATTACTAATTCGGAGCTCCATACGAAGATAAAAGTAGTCTTAATCATTTGATAAATTTCTTTTTTCAAGCCGCAAAGAGCCAACGATTTATGTAGCGTAAAGAGAGGCTCGTAAAACTGCAATGGAAAAAGCACTGAGAACGATTTCAAAGCTATCCGCGTATCAGCGAGCCCAGGATACATATCTCTAGAGAGCTAAGGCGATCTACGCGTTCTTCACGCATACTTCACTCTAATTTAAGCGACGCGACGGGGATAAGTATCGTGGCCAACCATATTCAATCGCCACACTATGGAATCCGCAGGATAGAAAAGTAGCTCAATCTCCGGGTTTAATAAAAATTCTTCCCAGTGAAATACGAAACGTACGTGCTGCCTTTGCTTGTATCGATTCTTAAGCGAGCCCGTTACGCGAGTTCTTGGATGATGCGCATCCACGTAATAATAATAATAAAAAATGCAGTTCGATTGCACATGAATGGAATATTAACTTATATAAATTTATAATCATCAATTTTTGTTGCATTTTTGGTTAGCTTCTATCTCTCTCCATCGTCATTCCCCTGAAAACAATGCAAAATGATTAAATGTTTGAAGACTCAAAATCAGAATACTTTCTCAAGGTTTGCGAACACGTTTCGGCAAATCATTCGGTGTAGCGATATTTAGATCCCAACAAAAACATCCTGTAAACAGGAGCCAAGTTCCTATGGCCGTAAAAAGTTGTGAGATCAGACAAAATACTGCCGAGTTCGTTAGCTTAGAAATACCTCTTGCAATACTCAAAAAAGAATTTGTAAAAATTAATTTAAAAGAACACTATTTAATTTTTAGAGAGTTATACATGAAGGGCTAAATTATTCAAACTAGGCCGTTACTTTTTAAACCAATGGCCATAAAAGGCCATAAAATTTAATCCATGTAACTCTAGAAATTAAATAACGTTCTTTTAAACTAATTTTTACAAACGCTTTTTTCAGTATTGCAAGAGGTATTTCTAAACTAATGAACTTGGCCGTATTTTGTTTGATCTCACAACTTTTCACGGCCATAGGAACTTGGCTCCTGTTAACAGGATGTTTTTGTTGTGATTTCATCGATTTCGTTAAAATTTCATCAATTATCAAGTTGGTACCAAAGAAAAAAAATCCTTTTCTAATCTGCAAGACAAAATCCAAATTCAATGTGTATCGAAGATTAACACTCTGCCGGCGACGACGCTCGGATCCGTTTGCCCCCCGCCCCGCTATAGACGATGCTCGGTGCAGTTTCTTTTGTTTACGGTAGAACGATTGTTTTTTTCATCAGTATTTGTTGCGACTTCGAAGCAAATAAAACGTATAATTATGTATGTTACGCTGCTATGTTCTATCCTACGTCCTATTTCCTAATGTTTTTTTCAATACAACCCCTTTAAGGTGTAAAATATCAAACATTGATAATTATTCCTTTGAGTGTTTGTCATGGTGGACCTATGTACCAAATTTCAAGCTTGTAGGTCAATGGGTAGTACCCCAAAGGTTTTGATGATCTGTCAGTCAGTCAGTCAGTGACAAGTTCAGCGATTTTTGAGGTCCTATATCTCGGAACCTACTAATGTTGGAAGATTAACGTTTTTTGTCAATATTGAGACATGATAGCATTTAACATGTGTACGAAATTACATCTCTCCATCTGCCTCCAGTGCCGAGTTATAAGCCTCTAAAAAACAGCCAAGTTGTTTCGTGTAAAAGGAGGTAGTGCGAGAACTTGGCTGGTGCACTGCCGTGCACCTAGATTCGAGACGCGGCTACTACAGACTACAGTGATACTACAGACCTGTAGTAGTAGGTGTAACCTGCTCGGTGAATAGTGAGGATGCGTGTGACTCAACTGTATCAGTGTGTGTGCCTGACTCGCATTCCTTCTAAACGTCTTCTCATAAGACGCGGACAATATATACGCGGACCCCGTATATATACTAACTAGATATGAGACGTTTATGCATCGCGCCGATAATCTTGGCAGGTGGGGGTGACTAATTGGCTAGTTTACGACGCGCGAGTGCGGCTTTGAAACGTCGCGACGTGACGCATCCCGGTGGTTCGTTAACGTGGCTTATGAGTTCAGTGTACAATAACTACGTCGGAAAGTTCGTTGGTGCAGGTGTCCCTGGCAAGATAAGATCGATTAGGTGCTAAAATAACTGAAGAAGGATCATCCGTTGTGCGTGCCACGCCGAATTAAATTAGTACCCCCGCGGAAAACTTCGAGACACCGTTGCGTCCTCATAACGAACGGAAAAATCCGTCGTTATCGAGGATGAACCGCGCGAGTTTCGCAGTTTGTTCTGTAAACAAAAAGTGAAAAAATGTTGAAGGAAAAGTGTTTCGTCGGAATGGAATGAACGACATAGCCGGCCGAGTTCCCCGACCATAGAAATAGTTGAAAATTCACGATATGTATATTAATAATCTCCCGGCCGCCGACAGAATTGAAATTCACCGATAATTTAAATGAAAGGTTTCAACAATGGACGCGGGACATTTTATAAAACCGGATCGATCATAGTGTTTAACGCAGCGTGAACTGTCACTCATCCGACGATGAATAATAAATTAAACGGTAAATACTCGAAAATAACGGCTCGACAGATTATTCGATCAGTTCCGCTTGTGAAACATATGCATATTAAACGGATGAAGTGATTGGAAAAAGAATGATTTAGTTACTAATGGGTACTGATTAATGAAAAGCGTATAGTAGTAACGTGCAAACAAAGAGAGCTGTTTATTCAGGTCAAGTTTTCAATCTATTTTCTTAACAGATCTCGTGATAGTCGTAGCGTATAATGTCTATACTCCTTGTATACATATAGTATTAAATATACACATATTTTCCCTTGAATGAGAAGAAGTTATTGAAAATAATGAGTTCGACAAGATACACCAAGATTATTGAATGGAGATCATTGCGTAGAGCAAACGTCCGAAGATTATTGTCGACTGCACCATCAAAATGATTGTTTTATTGTGAGGTTAGGTCACGCAAAAATTGATTGAAAGTAATTGATACGGTCATTGATTGCTGATGGAGCTGCGTTGAGAATCGATTGGTGCTAGACTTGATTGCCGATGGAAATTAGAGTTCACTGTGTAGATGCGTTATTAAGCCGCTCTCGCCACGGAAGCCGTCGCTTTGATGGAAATATTCCAGTCTGTTGTACACACTCGGTGCGTCTATCAACGCGATTAATACGCGCGCTTGTTTGATGCATTTGCGGCGTCTGCGGCTCCCGTGGTTATCTGTATGTGTAGAAAGCTGTTTGCTAATCAATATCGCTAATTCTATTAGTTAAGAAATTATCATAGATCCGCGGATCCGAATCGTCGTTTGATCAAATTCTCGTCCGTCTCGTACGTCCGTTGAAAACGACGAGGGTACAATGGCCACTTATCCTTGGACGAACAAGAACACTTCCTATACGAGATTGTATTATGTACTAATTCATCCGGTTTGTAAATGAGAATGATAATAATAATTTCCTTTAAGGGTCGCTCTTATATTGATAGCATTTTCCAATTAATATTCATTTATGGCACATTTTTAAAACATTTATTGGTTCGATAAGGTCTCCGAATGATCTCCGAATCCGGTTGGATATCGAAATTCAAATACAATAGATTCCTCAATAAATGAATGTGTCACTCGTCATTTATAGCCAGACTGCGGAATTTTATACATTTATACCACAGAAAGGTCGTCGGAAAATTATACAACGGTGCATTTGAATCCATTCTATTGATAGAATAGATTATGGAATTATGTATTTTATCTATTGTAAGTATTGAAGCATTCGAGGGAAAAAAATTGTAAATTACTTCACACACATTGATTAGTATTCCATTGATGATTTTTCATTTTGTAGAAGATTATAACGCGTTCACACATCATGAAACTTTATATTCATAAGATTTTATTAAATGCAACTTATCGTCAAGTAAGAAACAAAAAAATATTGTATAAGAAAGTTATCAATTTAAATAATTATACATTATAATTTGAAGTAACAAAGCACACTAAAATCATATGAGAATTTTCACGATAAATACAAAGTAGTAGACGTTACGCACGTGTGACGCTGGTAAGAAATGTGTTAAGTGATTAACGAACGTTTGGCCATCGCCAGTAAAGGACAAACCTCACCGGACATCCTAATCGCGATCCAAGCCATGAGAAACTTCTTAAAGCGAACTTAGCAGTGGGTATAGAAATTTGGTGGATAAATGTTCTACGTGTTGGCATGAATGGGGCAACACAGGCTACAGTTTTAGTGAGTCTCGAATGGAAGTTGCGTCACGATCGAATTACTTTGTGAATATCGTTAAGGACGTGTCGCGTTTAAACGGCAACACATAATGGTAACCATCACCAAGCACTGGTGCTTTGTGACGACGATGTTTGTCTTGCATTCACAGTTGAAATGCAACTTCGTCCCCAGAGAGGGATGTCGTTACTCGCGAAACGGTTGAAACGATCTTTCGAGAACTTGTCGTTGAATGGTTACCTAATTGACTTCTCGCAGCCCCTTAACGATTCTGTCTGGCGGCCATACTTTGTTTCGGCCAAAGAAAACGGAGGGACTGGGGCAGGTTTACATCAATTTATCAGACATAGTGTCAAATTCCTCCTTATAATAATGGAATAAGAAGAAACGATTCCCACAATCTGTCTAATTCCTGCAGTATTTTTAATGCGCCGAGTGACTTGGATTAAAAATGATTCAGGTATCCCAATGGAAATAGGTTACAAGTACAGCAAGCCTGAATCTGAAGCGACCAGTTATTGGAAATGGGTGGTTAAATAATCTGTATGCAAACAGTATATTCTTTCTAAACTCTAGTTTATTTGACTGACAATGAGCTTGGAAGGACGTCGTGTCGCTTTGAAGGCTATACTCGAAGCGAAGAGAAAACGAAAAGGCAACGTGGAAAAGTCCGTTGTCCACTTGAGATAAAGGACCAGGGCTGCGTTCTGTTTCTTACCCCGACAGTTAGGTATACGAAACACTCACAGGCCCATGAGTCCGCTGGCATCTGGTTTATTGTCAAAGCCACTGATTCTCACACGTAACTAAATTCATTTTTGCCTTCTGGCTGACGCATTCTTACTAACAATCCAACGCCCGTCTCGTGACGTGAATTTTTCATTTTTCACCGGAAGGGGGATCTTCTATCCGATGAACTCTGCTGTGTTAAATTGGATCGGTGCTGGTCGGATCCGGTTCTAATTTCTAGCAAATCGTGCGTTAAAACGCGAACAGCACACGCCATTAATAATTCGCTGGGGTGTACGATCTTGGAAAGCGTGTGAAATCGGCGGTATCGACGGCACACGGGCCGCAAGAAAATAATTATACTCTTCGAACGATACAGGCGGTAGACCGGATCCGAGAACTTTCCACCTTTGCTATTCGACTGACGGTGAAATGGGACACTGACATCCGTTCAGAATTCCTCGGGTATGAACCATTTATATTGATATTGTGTTCAACTTGAATTCCTCCGTTGACCGAGCCCCGTCGTCGAATTCTCAGTACCGCATAGCTGTCCGGGATCGTAGATTATGTTCCTTACCAGTGCATTTTCAGTGACTAAGAGCAGGTCGTTACTTTGATCCACGGTGTTTCACGGACACCGGGATTGCCTCCCGACAGACACAGTAAACGAAAGGTAATTGCAATTTAAGGTCACCGGACTCCATTAATTCCAGCGCGGGAGACACCGGCTACGAGGAAAGCACTGATTTCCCAGAAATTGGTTCGGCGAAAAATTTCTGCAACACCTGCATTCAGTTCGATAAAGTTTTTAGCGCCGATAATTCTTTCAGCGACGCACAGTGTGGAAAACGGCCGATTTAGGAGTGTAAAATTCTAAACGCTACTAATAATCGATAACTCTGTGTTACATGTATTCTATACACATTAAGTAAATATAAAGAAAGCTAATAGAGTTCCGTAAGTTTATTGAAATATTTTGTTTTGTTTGAAATAGCGCAGATAAAGCAACCTATTTCGATTTAGAATGCCAGTTTTAATTTACGAGTGGAAAGAGAAAATTGTGTAAAATTCTTTTTTTACACAAGTATAATTTTCAGAAATGAAATTTACAACAGAAACAATAATAATACGAATAAGAAAACTATAATAATAAAAATAAAGTTCACAATGTGTGGTCATAAAGTCATTTTGAAAATAGTCAACCTTTTACATAAGTTGTCGGGTATACAACACCAAAAAGTACCGGCACACTAAACTTGTAATTTTCGAAAAATTATTGGCTTCTATCCGCTATAATTTTTCAAAAAAGCTGAATTAATCTGACAATGAGATAAGTAAAAATAAGCCGTATTTTCATGAATTGGAAGAGTTGAAAATATAAATTGATCAGCCCGGCTCGCAGCCCACACTTGGAAATCGCCGCGTGTACCCTCGCCAGCCAAATATCTCTCTCACTAGCAATATAGAAGGTTGTTAATCTTCCTTCGGGAATGAAAGTTTCGATAAAACTTTTCCATTTATTTTCGTTCGACGGAACACGCGTTACGATCGATTTCCTCGGGCGGCTCTTTCAATTGGCCGGAGTGCGACCAAATGAGAAAACACCGCGAATCAGAGGGGGTCTGCACGTTTCAAATTATATATTCGAAATGTAGTGGGTGGCTGGTCACCACCCCCACTCGTTCTCCTTCCGTTTCGCCTCTCATCTGTTTACGGCAGAAAGCCCGTTTACAGGAAAAAAGAGAAAAGTTCCGCTCGTGCATCCACATCGAGTGCTTATTCCACGACCGAGATCCGTAGTCGAGAGTGCAGCCATTCCGAGTGGAAATTTTCAATGAACTTCCATAACGCGAAACCGGATAATCGCTAGTGAAGCGATAGTCGCTTAAAGGTCCATTTACCGTAAAATCATTTCCGATGCAGAACCGCCGAACGAAAGAGGGATAGAGAGGGAAAGAGAACGCGAGGGTGAAAAGATTTCCCTTCCGAAACGATACTCTGATCGCGAAACGCTTTTCTGCGGTTTCTTGTAATCTGCCAGCCTAGAGCGTCTTTCGCGCGTGTATCCGAATGGTCCGGTTAATTAACGTTTTTGCGGTGCTTTTCGTTTTATGGACCGGAACAAAAGTCGTCTACCGCCTTTACGGCAATTTCTGTAGACGATGCGAGCCTTTCGTTCGCATAACGGGAAAGCGCTTTTATATTTCTCGCTCTTGAATAATTGTTTTCCATTTTCTTGGTTACAAGTATGAGCAAAAAGCTCGTCGAAATAATTCACACGTTCACTGCTACGTGGCTCACCTGTAATTCGTGCAATTTCATTTAAAAGCTGACATAATTCTCTATAGTCCCTACAGATTTAATCCAACTTCGTTTCTATTGTGTAAAACAGTGCTGCACTTTCTTGTTTGAAGTACTATTCAGCGATCCTATTATTTCTTGTTGCATCATCTTTTTGTACCGTTATGAACTTGTATTATAGAAAGAAGAAAGTCTCATTTTCAAGATTTCAACCATTTCTGCACCGTTTTTTCCGAGTTACGCGAGAAACTTGATGTGATTTAATTGTCTTTTCAGTAAATCGTGATACATTCAGCACACGGAGATACTGAAATTGTCACTGCATATGAGCTGTGAATAGTGCGGTCGAGAAAGTTTGTTTGGATTATACTATTCTTTATAAATATCACTCGATCAAATAGCCATAGAGTTGCGAATACAACAAGCAAGTCCACATCTCGTATTTTCGTATAAGATCCTTCTAAATAGTTTTAAATGAGTTCGTGTGGCTCGCGATGTCTAATACTGTCCGTCCAACGAGAGTTGGCACAGAGAAACTCGTAGGTACCACGTGGTATCCCTAAATACACCGCGCTATACATCGTCCGCGATTGGCCGAATCGCTCGACAAAGACAGCAAACGAGCGTCTTGAGCGCGACTGCAATAGAACAATGTGGTGACGCCGAGCTCCTACGACGACGACGACCGTTCCCGCCAGAACCTAAGCGTAAGAATGGGGTCCGCAGCCGAGCGTCAGGAGTGGGGTCTCGCAGATCCCCCTGCACCCCACTAGCAAAATTTGTGCCAACTCTCGTTGGACAGACAGTAGTACTATGTGCTCAATATTTACTCGTATTGAGGGGAAAAAGTTATCCTCTCTCTCTCTCTCTGCCAGGACCGAATGAGAACAGCGTCGTAGAAGGGGAAGGTGAAGTGGGTACACAAGTCCTAATCTGGCAACTCCTATCTTGTACGATTGTTACACTAATAAATTATATCCAAAGAAGCATTGAACAATTTCCCGTCTTTAAAACCGCATAATCGTAAATTAGAAAAATTATGTTAACAGTTTTACAAAGATTGTAGCACTACAGTATGTTTGAAACATTGGTTAGACGAATATAAGTAAGTAAAGTACCTGTACTAAAATCGATCAAGAAAGTATCGGAGAAAGTAAAAGTGGAACACTTAGAAGTCGTCATCGAAGTCCTCGAGGAATCCTTAAGACCCTGAAAGTCTTGAAATTATTTGTAGTTTCTGCGATTCTCTAAAAAATACCGTCGCCCCGTATATACACATATATATATATATATATATATATATATATATATATATATATATATATATATATTGTTACG
>CM052301.1:13844709-13867757 GCA_028455765.1 Lasioglossum oenotherae
AATCCGTTTTCAACATCAATGTTATTAATAATTATCATATAGTTTATATTAATTTTCAATTTAATCTCAGTTAATAATTCGTTTTGAACTGATTGTTTTTTTAAAGATTGTAATATAATATAAATTTTTTTTGTACTTCCATCGATATTCTTGGAAAATGTATTCTCGGGAGTAGAGATGATTAAATCACTCTTGCATTGGGATAATTTTCGATTATTGTAAGCGGAAACATTATCATAAGGTACAAAAAAAAAATTTTTTTTTAATTTTAAAAAAATTGAAAAAATTTTTTTGTGTAATTACGTTTGTTTCTTCGATGGAAACTTTCCGTTTTCTCGTATAAATTGCATTGTTGAATAAACTTCTTTCGAAAAAAACTAAAAAACTACTTGACCAAAATGGACCAAAATCTAATCAGCTCTAAGTTACAGCGGGGCACATCGATTGCATCATTCATCATCCTGATCGCGTTGTTCCTTTTTCTAAAAACGTTAACGAAAAATTTGATTACATACAAACGGACATACGCGCGCGCGCGCACACACAAACACACACACGCGCGCGCGAACATTTTGCTGCAAATAGTCTAAAATGACTGCAATGACCATGAAACATGAAGATCTGCTAAAAAATCGATTTTCGATTTTCGGGGTCATTACAATAACTTCCCTATAAAATGGGGAAGTTGGAAATATCAAGCTTCCTTATAAATGTGTAGAGGGTTTAGTTAAAAGAAAAAGACGTATACGTGTCGAATAGATGAAAACATTTGTACGTAGGAAAGTTGATCGAGTAAAAGCAATTGTAGATTCGTATTTCTTGTTGGCGTTAGAAATTAGCCAGAGAGTGTCCGACATTTTCGAAAACATGATTGCGCGTAGTTTCGCGCAATATTTAGGAAGCAGTGTGGACCGCTGGAAGCTATTTGTCGACTGTAAGCAACAAATTTACAAGACGCCGTAACAAGCCATAACTTGGCCAGAATTTCTTGCGGCAAGAAGTCGGCGATACCAACTAACTCCTCGCGTCTTGAATATCCAACTACTTAAAAGATCAATTTGTCAGAGCAGCTACTTTCCCCGGAGCAGCACCGCGGTGGCTTCTTGCTCGCGTTCGTTTACCATCGACGAATTATACGAACGCTCGCATGGAAAGCGGAGTATTAAAAAGCCCGACAACACGTGCTTTTTTCCCGCAGAAAAGACGGGCGAACTTCCTTTCTCTCACACTTCTTCTTTCCTCTCGCTCTCCCACTCTCTTATCCTGGAAACCCGATGAATCATTAATGAACCGAAAGAGCACCGTAAATTTCTCCCGGAATATAATTCTATGCCGTTGTTTTAACTTACAATTAATTATGCACAAGAAGAACGCCGCAGCGCCCAATAGGAACGTGATTAGAACTGCTCGGAAAAATGAATAAATAAACCGGCGCGTGCTATTCGACACGACTAAAGGGTAATGATTAGGCTTTATCGGCCGCTGCGTGCACGATTTCCCGCAATTTTATTACCGCATTGGTTATTTTGCATTTTACAGGGTGTCCCAAAAATGTTGTACTTTCTTGAAAGGACAGATTCCCGAGGTCACTCCAAGTAACTTTTACCGTTGCGAAAACGTTCTCCGCGACTTCGTTAAGAAGTTATTAAGGAAAAACACGGACTAATCAGAACGTGGCGACCTCGGACACACTTCTCCTCATCCAATGCCAACGCGACGCTCAGTGGGACCTGTCGCTGAGGCGGAGTCCGTCCGCAAGTAGCCGCGTTTTGATTGATCCACGGTTTTCCTCAGTAACTTCTTCACAAAACCACGGAGAACATTTTCTCGAAGAAAAAAGTTACTTGAAATGACCTCGGGAATTAGTCCTTTCAAGAAAGTGCAGCATTCTTGAGATTCCTCCTCGAACGCAATGCGAACCCAAGCGATCGGGTCATGCGCGCCATCATTTAGATGGCTGCCAGAATTTCTGTAACAATTTTTATTTACGCCGAATGATACTGCACAGGACAATTTCTCTGATAAATGAAGTAAATTACGAACACTGCGTTTGCTTTGCAAATTCAACGGTTTTTTGCAAGCTCCAGATGGTTTTGTAACGTGCTGTTCAATTAGTTGCAACTACGAGCGAATTTTTCTATACGTGTATTTTCCTGTTGCAATTTATCATCAGAGGATTTCTTTTGAGGCTTTCTCTAATTCGGCGACCATTAATATCGCTGTATACTATGACTTTGGAGTCGACTAGATCCTTAAGTGATTAATGGTTGCTGTGTCGCGGCTAACTAAATAGTAAGTAATTATACCTAAAGTCTAATACAACGGCGAGTTTATTTGTGTTCTTTAATGGTGTATTAAGGTCTGTTCCGTATTATTAATGAAACACTACGTCTTTTGGCTGATACAATGCTAGATAGGAACAGAAAAACTTCAGAGAGCCTGTAAAATACAGGGTAATTGATCATCGGGGCTGTGCATGTTTGTTTAGAACTACTGTTCTTACTTCAATTACCTTATTCCTATTACGACTTAATCTACATTCTATAATGGCTGGATTTCATGAGTGTAGTTGTTAATTAGCCGAACATCGACTTTTGCCTTTTTACTTTACTCTTTTTATTTTATTTTATTTTATTTTATTTTATTTCTACTTGGAATATTTTAAATTTGATATCATGATGCTTTTAATTTTATATTTACTTTTTTACAACTTTTGATATATACTAACACTAAGATTGTCTGATGAGCCAAATAATCTGTTTAATATGTTTTAAACAAATAGAAAATGTACAAAAATGTCGAAAAAGTGAAAAATTGAATTATACTTTCAATTATAAGAATAATAGAAGTCAGTAAGATTACATATTTTGTGAATGACTTTCCTTGCCTACCGGAACAAATAGCACGGAAAAAACTGGTTTCATTCAACATTAACTGAATGAAAAATTAATTTGCATGTTCCAGGAATAGGTTCGTCGGGATTCGAAGCAATCAGTGCTGCGTCTCGCAGTCACACTTTGGCGTTAAACAACTTTTACAACCGAGTCGAAAATCCGAAATAATACCGATCTCTCGATTATTCGGAATTCGGTTCGACACAGGCTGATTGCAATTGTTTCGATACGCAAACCTTTTAATCGAGTTCGTAATCAATGGACTGCGTTTGCCTTTCGATAATAAATATAATGTACTTATAAAGCTTGAATGCAAATATTTTTCGATATAGCGTATTATAAAGGACACATATTTTACTGTGTGTTATTGTCAAGTTAATCAACTCGAACCGAACAACGCGTTCGTTCCTCGTCAAACGTTGCGTATCGAGGTACATACGCGAAAAGTACCCCGACGAAGTTATCGCAAACATATGTCTCCGGAATATCATCAGCAGAATACACTGAACAGTACGTGAATTTATTCGAGCGATCGAAGAATCGTGGAATGTTTTAAATTGATTTAACGAAGCAACCTGGTAAATGAAGATCTACCGACAGAAATATGTATAGTCCACGTGGATCCATCGTAGAAAAATAAAAATGATGTTACTAATAGTCAATGATCCTAACATCCCTTAAAGAATGGCCCGTATAATACATAGGAACAGAAGCGTATTGTATGCACATATTTTATTTGGAAAAAAGCAGTAATATGTGTAAAATATTTAATATTACACAAATTTAATCGGTTCAATTTGTATAATATGGAAACAGCGTTTAAAATGCACGTCCTTGCAAAGTATTATACTTTCGCGAACACAACGACTGACGAGTACGCTAGATTCTCTACGAGTTGCTCAAACTTTATTAATTATACTACTTGTGTACGATATTAATTCTAGTTTCTACGTGCTCCAACCGTCCACTTGAATTTCTTTCTTTCGCAATATTAAACCCGAGTAATTTCCTTCACCCGAGCTCCTTAGAATTCACAAATACTCGGGGCGCTGCTCTCACGAGCACGCAGTCGGGCGTTCTATTGCTCCGAAAAATTACCTCCCACGCGTTGCCCTCGCTACAACGCAACGGCGGCTTACTTTCCCGCATCGTGGAAAATTGAGACTGTTATCGGTCGAACAGAGGGACAAATGCACAAGCTGAATACAATTTGTCTGCGTAGACAAACATTTTGATACGAGAATCCCGCTCCTTTCTCGGAATGAGCTTTGCTGAATACGATCGTGAATTGTAAGTGTTTGCAAGCTACCGAAAATAAATATCACAATTAGTTTGTATTAATTGCATTTTCCAAATCCGTCATATACATCCTCAACCTAAAACTGTCCCAAAATTCAATTTCGTTTCTGCGTTTTCCAATATATACGTCCTCAAATGAGGTCTATGAAAGTGTATTTTTAAAATAAATGGAACATGTAATTCAATACTCAGTGATATATTTATATCCTTATTAAATGATTGTATGCAGACTGCGATACGTTCGTGTTTCGTGTTTCGTGATTCGTGATTCGACTTACGCAATAACATGCTATCCATTTAACTATCCAATGCGGAGGATCGGATGGCGATCGTTTAACGATAGTAAGATGAACCTTTCACTTCACTGTGACCCGTCTAATCGTTCATCTACCTTCATCCCGTTTACCCGGGCGCAGGTTGTCTCCCTTCTTTCTGTTGGTCGGCGCTGCTCGATCCCGGGGCGTACTCCATTCTCATTTCTTCCGCCTCCTCTTCGAGACCCCTTCTCTCTTTTATAATTTTCTTCCCTCAACTCGAGCCAAGCGAGATCCTATAAGTCGCAATAGGAGAGTCTATTACGAAGAGGATCACTTCTGTAATTTGAAAACTCGTTTGATAAGCTACCTCGGCTTCCTGCGCTTTCTCCGTGCCGTTTTTCCCCCGAACATCCATCCCGCCACCTACGCTCGGCCCCGGATCGCTCGCAATTCCACGCCAATCTATCGTCTGGAAGCTCCGTTCCTTTCGACGAACGGCCACTCGCTGCTTCAAGGTTGAACCCAGACCTGGCCCATAGCTCCCGATATAAACTGTAATTCCTCCGGACTGTAACGACTCTAACTGAACTCTTCGAATCGATCTTCCCGAAGACCTAGGCCTCCTTAGCTACAGTCCCAGCTCGTTCACCGCACTCGTACCCTCGCCTCCGCGTAATGTACACGTTAGCGACAGCTTATTTTGTCAGAGAAATCGAAGGCAGATTCGAGCTGTGTGCAAAAAAAAACGTGACTCTGTCAGTTTCCCTGCGACGACGCGCGACGGTGTTTTCTCGAACTCCGCGGTCTGACTAGGCTTCGAATCAAGAACGGCAATGCCTTGATACAATGACATTCGTCACCGCAGATACCCCTGGTCCGTACATCTTGTTATGGAGAAAGAGGCGTTTCTGTTTTCTTGACTAGGGTTGCCATCTGTAAAATCGCGAACCCAGGATGAACGGAATAGAAACCCGCACTTTTCCGTTTGAAACCCAGACACATTTAGCATTTCCCACACCTTAAAAAAACGGTTATTACCATGAATCACTTCTCGATTACTTAGGAAATAGATAAGTTCGTTGTAATTATTGCACATATAATATTTTAAAAATCTTATAATTTCATTATGTAATATAAGGTGGAGCAGGTTAGTGCGCCCTAGTTTTTGCAGAGTTAGAATTTAAACTTAATACAACACTCTTCAACGGCTCGGATCTTAACTGGAAAGTAGAGGAACATCAGATTCTCGGAAACTGCAACTACCGTCGTGAACCCAACCAGCTGCACATCCGAGTAGTCGAAAATTCCGCGGTGTGTGCGCGGTTCTTCCGCCCTATCGAATGTTTGCGGAAATCACAGCGGGAACTCGACGGTGAACTTGGTCGCAGGCGTGAGCTGGGAAGGACCCAACTCTCGAGATCGCGTTATTCTTAGGAATCAATTATTCAAATTGATCCGAAGTAAGGGGACACCTCGCAGCGAGTTTAATAAATTAAACGTCGCGCGTTGCTAGATCAGAATTAAAATGGCTGCTGCAATGAGACCGATCTACTCTCGGGTAATTTGAGTAAACCAACGAAAATTAAACATCGAGGATTCTTCCCTGCGTGCTATAAATATCTGGTCAACTAATTTTAAGAAAGCTTCCCAATATTGGACAAGTTTCGCAGCCGGAATCTGATATTTCGTTAATAACCCCTTAACAAAGCAGCGGAGAACATTTTCGCAAAAGAAAAAGTTACTTCGAATATCTTCACAATCACCCTTCCAAGGATCAACAACACTTCCGGGACGCCCTGTATAATATTGATTCACTTCTTGTAGAATCATGCCCCTGTTAGCTGCATCACCAGATCGCAAACACCCAGTATAAATGTTTTCCCTCCGAGACCTTTCCGCATCGCGCTCACACCCTCACGTCGCGAAATTATTCAAAGTTTGCAGCTGATTAGCTGATGCTCGCTCGTTGTCGGTTTTCCGTGAAGAGGGGTTGACAAGCCTGTAAACACTGGGCGGCAGAGCGAACAGATCTTGTAGGTCGCGAGAGGAAAAGGATTACGCGTGTCACGCGGCTGACAAACACAGAGCGCGATGTTTTCACGGTGAACGGACGTGAAAGTCGAGCGAATCAATCCCTTCGTAAGTGAAAAAGCGAACATTCCGCTCACGTTTTAGTGGCGCGGCGTACCGAAAAGGGCAAAAAATGAAAAAGAAAAGCCGGCTGAACCAAAAACGAAAAAAACGGAAACGAGGAAATAGGCGTGAGTGGGCGAGGGAGTATCGTGGGTTCGGAGGCTAGTCTCTTAACCGCTCTCTCAATAATGTTCGCGCGACCGTGAAACGAGTTCACTCGTTCACTCGGCCTCCCTTCGCGCGGTCTTCCCTTTCGATTGAACGCATCGGTATACAGAGATAAACAAACACAAAGAACGCGTGCACGTATTTATACATCCTTTCGTTCTACGAAACAGACCGGGGAGGTAATGGCATGAGGAATAGAGAGCCGGTCCGGGAGGAACGAAGGACGCAATCGACTCGGTCGTGAAATCGAAATTGTAGAGAAATGAACAGCAGTAACACTGGCCGACGCCGCCGACACCTCTGACCGAGATTAAGACACCAGGATCGTGGCAAGGAATGTAACGCGCGCGATCGCCGCGAATGAGGGAATTTTCGAAACCCTAAACAAGTCTTCAGAGAGAGAGTCAATGTTCCGAGAACTAGATTGTCTTTTGCCTTTCTGTGTGTGAAAATAACTCAATGCGCACCACTTGTATAAACTTCTAATGAACTTTATATATTCCTATGCGGTACTTTATTCAGAATATGAAAATTATAGAAAAATTAAACATTCTACAACTGGAAATTACATTTTCCCTTCTTACAGAAAGTAAAGGTACGACATCAACGTCAATTTCAATTACACCGTTCATTTAGAAAGTTCCCTGATCTCGGGTAAACGCCACAGAATTTTTTGCTCTATTAGTCAGACGAGGATGTCAGAGAGTGATTACTATTACTCGATTAAAACGATTGTTCGCGTAATTCGAATTTCCGAGGACGTCTATCATCAAGGATTCCGCGCTGCGTCACTTTGATGGCGTCGACGGCTAAAGAAAGGGTCAAATTCCCCGAGCAAATCTTTGTTGTCTCGGCGCTATCATGACGGATACCATCAGATTTGAGATAATCCGGGGCCGCCTTTCGTTAAAGACGTCTATTTATTCGCCGCGGCGCTCGTGCGCTCGCGCGTGCAAGAGAGAGAGAGAGAGGGGGGGGGTTGCAGGCCTCGTGAATCACTCTAATTAGCGTGTTTGGCGGATACAATTCGAGAGGCGAAGCTGACGTGCCGTAACTAACGAGTCGTTCCCTTCGTCAATTATCCTGGACTTAATTCGTGGCGTGACTCCGCCCCCCTAGACCGGGGAAGGACGATCAGAAATGAAAATTACCGGCACAGTTCTCGGACCGAGCCCGGGCTCCTCGTGCAGGTAACGCGGAAGTTTGCCACGGAAGAGGGTGTGGGGTGTGCTTGTCGTACCGACGCCATTTTCGGAATGCCTCTCGTCTCCGGAAGCTGTCGCACCAATAAATCAAGAGACATCTGCGACTTCTGAGACACCTTACTGCGAGCTACGCCGTCACGTACGGAACCTCCTCTTTTGCTTCCTTCTAGCCTCTCTCCCCGTCCGCCCACCCTTTTCCGTTCAACCACCCTTTCTTGCCGCCTCTTTTCCTTCCAACCACCCCTTCAACCCTTCCTTCTTTCTCACTTACGACCATCTTTCCTCGACCAGGCTCGTATCCCGTTTTCCTAGCTCCCGTTCTAGCCGACAATTCTAACCCTCGGTCTATTTCTTTTCTCTTACTGCCATTCTCTCTCTCTCTCTCTCTCTTTCTGTCTGCTTCCTATTCCACCTTCCAGTCGGTCGAAACTAATATTATAGCCTTCCCTCTGCCCAGCATACTTTCACGAGATGTAAACCGTTGGGCTACCCGGTGGAACTGGAATTGGAGCGAGATAGGGGTAAGAAGTTTCAAGAGGGAAGGTTCTGATACGCTTCAAGCATGTGATTGGTGGCCTAGACTCTCGCAGGTACTTTCTCAACGTAAATTTTCTGTTTCCTAGTAAGTTTTTGCAAGCTAAACTTGCGACAATCGATAATTCCAAGCACCGAGTCGCCGTTAAGTCGCGAAACTCTCGTTAAACTCGCGCGGTCCAGCGTTTAGCGCTCTTCCAGGCGCTGTCGCAAGCAAAGTAGCTACTTCATGCTATTTTTTTCTTTTTACTCTTGCGCCAATTGATCGTCGCGTTATCGATACGGGGATCAATATTCAGCTTGTTCGTGGGACTGGCGAAACTTCGAGGAACGACGGCTGCATTACAATTATGAATATTCGAACGAACTTCACGTGACTGCGTTTCAAAGAAGATTGCTCGTGTTCGTTGGAAAGGCGGCACACAATCGGCCCGGGGTATCTGGGAAACTGGTTGTTCAATCTCCTATATGCGCGCACACGGCTTTTCAACGAGTTTAGATTGAAACAGTCTGGTCGATCGTCGCTTTATATCGATAAAACGTACAGGCGCGCGGCAATCTTGCCGTACCATATCTCCGTCACTAACGATCAATTTACCTTACCAGCTCTAGTCGGGAGACGAATTTGAGTCGGTGGCTTGGAAGAGGGCAAGGGCGGCGTATGGCGGGGAACGGGCCAGGGAAATTGAAATCGTTTAATCCGAAGTATATTCTCATCCGCCCCTCGTACGTCTTATAGCTATCTCTGCTCGTTTACCTCAACTTTGAACCGTCCAAGTTCGGGAACAGCGGTGCATCTCCGGTTGTGCTGCTCCGCGACACGGAGAGCAACTTCCGAAGTAAATTTTGCGTTATACTTAAAGGGAAATTCCAACCCTTTTATTGGCAGAACCAGCGGTAACGCCGGACTACAACTAATTAAGAATCAGCCAAATCGGTCTGATTAAAGGCGTCACGCCAACCTTGTTTCGCGTTGCTGTCAGGGAATGTCCCGCTCTCTCTGTCTCTGTCTCTGCCTTTTTTCTTGTTATTAAAAGTACAAGAATTTCTCCAAGTGTTGGACAAAGTATTTTTGAATTAAATATTATTATATATGTTATATACGGTATATAGTATTTGTATCCCATCAATTTCTCCTCCTATTAATTTTTCCTCACATCCAATTAATTAATAAATCGACAGTTTTCATCTTGTCAACGAATATACGTGCACAAATCTCTGGATAATCAATCATCGTAGGGAATGGATAAGATTCAGGAATAAGCTGCTCTCGAGAAGATTCTAAATTTGAATAGCGCATACTTAATGCACATGGAATGGTATTTACATATCACTGATTGACACTTACTTCCGAATTATTTCAATTCTATAATAGGAGAATCGATACAGCCATAATTGCTGGTAGGTATATTAATTTGATCGCTACCTGTCAGTCGTTAATCAAAATCATTAACTAGAAACTAATTGCTATAACCCGATGGCTGGGACGAGTCGGGAAGAGGTCGAGTCGAGTCGGGACGGGTTCGCGAAAATTTCGAGATTAGCTGATGCATATTCTTACGCGTTTCGCAAGGTATTTTTAATACTCTCAAGAACGTCAAATTTTCAAATATTCTACACAAATGAACGATTCAATAAAATCTAAACATATATCTTTTTCGTAGATATCACTAAATGTCTGAATAAACACGTGCTTCACTTTTATGACGTCATAATCGATTGTTTTCGTTATAATATGTGTTTGAATAATGTAGTTTGGTCGATATCGTTAACTTTAATGTCTGTCTATGTATAACTAATTCACTTACACCTGGAAACGACTGACTGCTGCAAAAGTTTCAATCGGATGATACAATTCCGTCGGTTACCGGGCAATTAATAAATACGATAAATCCATTCATGTCCAAACCAATACTCTATGCTATTTGAACATCAAATGTTTCAAAATATCCGCAGTACAGATCTCGCGTTTCCAATCGAAACCGGGGGATTTCAAAAATGCGGCGCTTCTGAATGAACAGTCTTTCAGAACTGAAAGGTTCGGATTCCCTATTCTATCGATGATTTAACAACGATCGCGAAGATTCCATCACAGTTCCTCTGCACTGTTGCGGAACCAATATGTAATCGGAGAGGAACTGGCACGGGTGAAGATCGGTCTTGCAGAAATCGCACACTAACCCCTGGCGCCTCGACAGAACAGAGTGAAAATCGTGAATGGGCAGGAATCGCGGAGAGAGTATTGTTCGAGTCGTATCTTCCGGCTAAAGCGGATTTGTCGGCCGCTGCCGAGACCGGTTGTTTATTTCGAGGAGCGAGGTTGTGGCCAGCAATTAACAGAATGTTCTGTAATAGGAATGTAAACACTCCGGCACGGAGTTACGCGCGCAACGGCACACGGCAGATATACACGGTGGTGTTCTCTCTTCAATTTCGCATCGGTTCGCGGATATGCACCGCTTCCCTAGGGCTCCGCCGGCCCATAAACGCCGAATCGCCGTACACAGGCAGCCTCCAAACCCTACGATTTCTGTAGATTTTACGAGAGACAACGATCGGAGTCTCAGCCGTCCTAGTTCTCGTGAAAACGGAACCTCACCCCCACTTTGCGAATCTCCAAACCACGATTGGTTTGGCGAAATCAATTTACATGCATTTTTACAATTTTTTAGTTAACCCTTCCGAGACCACTGACCTGTAACACCTTCACCTTCCAAGGTCATTCAAGGTCTTTTAATGTCGTTGAAAATTTAGCTAATCTAGATTGAAACGCCTCCACCTAGAAAAGATTTGTGACCAGCATAAGATGACACCCTAGATTCAGGCTAAGTTTTATTTTGCATATTTTTTACAACGAGTTGTATTTATGAGACACCCTGTACGTCGTAATTCACAAATACAGGGTGGGGCGTTGTAAACAGATCATCTGGATAACTCGCTTGCTTTTGATGCTGGAATAAAATGCATCTGACCAAACTTGGTTGGTATCGAGGCGCTCATAATTTGATTTTACTAATGTCCTTATACATAGGTGTAGACGTGAAGGAGACATGAAAGCCAACTCTGTTCTTTTAAATGGAACAGTATGGGTTTTTTAAATTATCTTCCAGTATAGTGTTTCAAGACGAATACAATGATACAATTTATTTTCTATTGCAGTTGACCTTGAATGACCTTGAATGGCCTCAATAATAGAACGTTGTATTGGTCTTGAAACACTGTACCAGAATGCAAATAAAATAAAAAAAGAAAAACAGAATTGATCTTCAGAGTTGATCATATCTCCTTAACGTCTACATTTATAAAATAATTGGTAACATCAGATCATGAGCGCCTCGATATCCAGTGAGTTTGGTCTGGTGCAGTTTCTTCTAGCTTCAAAAGCAAACAAGATTGTGTTCAGGTTTGTAAGACCTGTTTGTAACGCTCCACTCTGTATATAGAATACAATGCCTATGAAATGCGCAATACAATGTCTTAAAAATTTTCATTAGATTATTCTGATTTAAAGGGTGTGCAAACAATATTACGTGAGTGACTTATTGCAAATGCGCTGATGACAACGTCATGATCAGTTACGAGGAACCATCACGAAACTGCAGAAGCCGATTTCTTCGTTTCCCCGTGGAATTGAGGTGTTCGGCAGTGTGGGAATTCGATGCGATGTAATACCAGCACCGGCTATCGGAAATAAGATATCGATTAGCGTCGCGAAATTGCGCCCCGCGACGAGGAAATGAGCCTCGATCGATGTTCGATATCCACTCGTGTCACGGTCGATGGATGGTACCATGGCGCCCAGTGCGAATGTATGCTGAAGCTTGCAGTGGGTTTTGCGACTTCATGCTTTAAAGATTGACGGTGCATCGTGATCACCTTTGATCCGGAAAGGATATGTCCCGAAATATGAAATGGATGTATGACGTTTGGTGTCCTACCGCTAACTTTGCTTTGATAGAATCGTGGGTTCTGTTATGTGATGGATTTGCTATGGCCTTTTTAATATTTTACAAATAATAGATTTTTAAGAGGACGGTAAACGAAACGATCTGTACACCTACCCGCTTTACAATGTATGACGTAACGTGTATCATGAACGCAATGGTATCGTAAAAAACTTTATTTCCAAGTAAACGCTAGGAGCTTACGATGGTATATTTTATAGGATACTCTTAGAGTAGAATCACGTATTATATGGTTTATTTGTCGAAAGAAATGATTCTGGTAGTTACAAAAGGGTATTTTGAGAATGCAACATTCGCAACAGAAGTAGATATTTTATAATGAAAATGGCCCCACGTGAAATATTATATGCATTGTGAATATTAAATTTCACAAACTAATTTACAAAAATTAAAAATTACTTTAAGTCGCCTTTTTCATTTTGAAATTTCGTTATCACGGTAACAAACCATAAAACTAAAATTATTCATTCCATTGTGTTTTCCACATTGATAAATTCAGCACATATATCAAATTCACAAAGCCTACTTAAGACTTGGTGTAACAGCGTCCGTGAAATTAAACTGACATTCGTTACGCAAATATGAAATCTGGTCGTCACAGGCAATATGCGCGGTTGATATCAAACATATAAAGTTACAAAATGAAATGAAATTCTACGAATGTTTTTGCGTTAAACTGGAAGTACAAAAGTATACTATAACATTTAATTCCGCGATTCTTTTCTTTTCGCGTTGCTTAATTTATTAAAGGAAATAATATTGTACATAAATGCAGAAACCAGGGGAAATCAATTCGTGCGAAGAATACAAAACAGCCAGTTGATTATTGGGCTGTGGATTTTTATTTTTTATACAAGATAAAAATTTTCAAATGGAAATTCTATTGAAACGTATTTAGAGAATGTAACCGTACTCTGAAATTCGTTTTTGGTTTAATCGACTGTTAAATTTTTGTAATCTTTTCACAGTTTGATATTTCGTCTAGTGATAATGGTAATAAGTTTATACGGTAATACGTAAAATTAACAGTTTATTGATCATCGTTGATAATGTCCTGGATGCACTACCGTAGACTGTTGACGAAGAATGTGCAAACGTGTGTTGAAACAATTTTAGAGCGATCACTTCGGCAAACAAATCGCGCGCCACGTATCAAACTTACCACCCGGTATGATCAGTTTGTGGCTCGCGCCGAAACGTCGGAAATACCTTTAGCCATGCATGTTAGCAGGGGATATGTTAGAATGTTGGAGCAGGAAGTTGCGTCCGATCATCGGAATGGAAAAGACGGACGCCTTGGAGGCATCCTGTCGCGTCGTAAGTCAATTTCGCAAGCATCGGGCAGTATCTGTAACAAATCGATTCTATCGGCGGTGCTGGTCGTATCGGAAATAGCGCGGAAGATGATCGGCAGTGTACACTATGGAAAATCAATTGCCGACTTCCTGATCATTTTCCGGGGCCGGTCGGTGGCACACGGACTTTCTGAATAAGTATGGCGCTGGACCACGTTTCACGTGGCAAAACCGGGTGCTATCTGTACCGGGGACGATGTATAAACGAAATAAGTTATGCACCCCGACGTTTCGCGCTTCAACGTGTCCCCAAGATGGACGCTCGCGTATTTGCCATGACTATAGCGTGTCGCGTTTCGTGTAGCGTATACACCTGCTTGGCCGGCGTCGTATCCTCATGTTTTTATCGTCGCTTCGACGATCCGCGTCCCGGTTTTGCGACGATACACGCGAATCCGATTCGTCAGCTGGGCGTTTCATTGTTTTGTTACAGCGTTCTTTTGTCGCCGCTAGAATGTAATTTGTCTCCAGAAAACACTTTGACGATGTCTCGCGCCAATGAAAAGGGAAATGTACGCAGGCGAACGGTACGTGGTTTTACACGCGGCATAAAGAGAGAATAATGGCGTCGATTTTATCAATATCGTTGCTGCGACTGTGAACGCAGCACGTTGTACTGATTCCTCAATGTCGGCGCGAATCGCTACGGTAACTGAAACCATCAGCAACTTGAAATTCTCCATTTTCAAACCAATCTATCCCAGTGGGATGTACGGGCTCAATAACCCCAGTAAAACAAAGATATTTTCGTTATTCATGGTTGCACGAAAAAACTCTCCGAGGGAGAGCAACACTATTGTAGGGGATCTTGTATGGGGTCTATACAAAATGTAGTACTTAACTTGCTACAGTTAAAGAGATAACAAAAAATAAATTGGTAAATGCAAATGCTAAAGGAAGTCGACCGCGAAGATCAAAGAGGAAATTTATACGGAACCTTTGGAGCCGTTTGTCCGGAGTTATTGTACCAGTGGACGCGACTAATCTCTTAATGCCTGCGGGTTCAATCGTGGCGCGTAGATACAGCTCCCCTTGTGCTCGCCCTTCTTCAACCCCAAAACGCGTCGACTCGCTGACTCGACCTTGTCGAGTTATTGTTACGGGATATTAAATTATTGGCCTATATCGTTCGCCACCGGTCATATCAAATGCATTCGAGATCGTGTGAATATTAATGACAGCGTTAAGCGACGAGGGCAAGGGAGACAGGCTGATCTAACAGGATTATGCGACACATCGTCATGCGTCAGCAAAAGGGGACTCCGTTTATTCTTGCCTGTTATTCCTTTTTCTCCCTTTCTCGGTTTTCTACTCCCTTTTATTATCTCATACTTCAGTATGGATCCCGATCAATCGCGTAACGAAACTCCCGAAGGAAACTGAACAAACGTACCGAGTCCTCTAAAAATTCGAATTAAAGGAGCCTTTTCTGCTCGATACTCGTAGCGGAGGGACGCTTTGGACAAATCCTAGAAAGCTGATTGATCATCGTTGATAATTTCCTAAATGCGCCGATCTAGTTCGTTGAAGAAAGCGCGAACATCTAAAGGACTTCCGGGAAGCGACGTCCGCACGCGATGCCATTAAGAAGCAGCCGTCGCCCCGGCCGTTTATCCGAAATTAGATCGTTAATTGCCCAGACGGGGCAACGATTACCGGGTTCATTGTAACCGGGAATCCCGGACGGCGATCGGTAACCGTACGAATAGTAATCAAAATCATGAGATCCGACGCCCCGATGACTCCCATACTCTTAATTGTCTTTCCAGATCGCGTTCGATCATTCAACGAAAAGGAATCGGTCATCACACAGAACGCGCCTCTTTGTAATGTATTTGTGATTAGTACACACCAATCCATATAAAAACGATAACAGTTCAGTGTGGCTAGAAATTTTATATAAAAATGGTTTGTTTTAATATAAAAGCGTGAGCTTATATATGCATCTAATATTTGGATCAGCCAATGTACTGTCTTATTCAAAGCCGTTACAACGGAACTCCCGAGCAATTTCGGCGGAATTTCAAGACCGCACGGTCCGCGCATTGAAACATTGCGAGCTAGATTATCAACAAAAAAAAATTCGGTCGCGATTCAATTGGCAAGTCGCGAGTAATCATAAAAAATCTATGGTAACGACAAAAGTGCTCGGGGGAAAAAACGTCGCTCCTATGGAGAGTCGGGCACGATACACCGAGAAATGTTTCTGGCTACATCGTTGGTCCGTGTTTGCGTGGGTCCAACGCGGCGTTCGCTCCATGAAAATTTCAAAAACATCACGGTCCACCTAATATTTCCCCACGACATGTGCCGCAAAAAAATATTCCAGCGTATCGTGCTTTTTCTGGGGACGCTTCTGCGTCCGTTAAACTCGCGTCGTGTCCGCGAAAAATCAAAAACAGGAGACCATGCGTCGGTAAATGATTAAACGACCAATGTAATGGCCCGAGCGGTGGTCGTCGGTCCGCGCCGCATGCATGCATAAGTTAACTATTCCATCGGGTACCAATTTTTTCTCGGTCCGATTGGTCTGTCGAAATAAGTCGTTCGTGATAATCGAATTACAGAGGGCGCGCGCGCGCGCGCGAGAGAGAGAGAGAGAGAGAGAATTGCGATCGCTGGCGCATCGTAAATATGTTCACGCTTACGAATAGGTTTAATCGTTCCTGTCAATCGGCGCCATGGTATCTTTTCCCCGTGAAAAGAGCTGTCGCGGATGATTGACCGTTGCGTTTTACGAGCAACCGACGGTGTTCAGTTCGACCGCGAATTTACATTTACGCGATTCGGGGCTGAACAGCGGCGCCCATCAATGCACAGACAATACGCGTGCTGCAACATGACCGATGAATAGAAACACTCGAGTTTGCCGGTCGGCCGGTTTCTACATAATTAAGTAGCGCTCTCTACGGCAGCTCCGAAAATTGCAAGGCAATCGCGGTGAATCCCGCGGCCTCAAGATGCAATTTAGCCACCGGGATTTCTTTCTTCGGAGAACCCTCCACGAGACGCAAAACCCGAACGCGGTTCTCGTCTTGACTACGCGAGACATTTTTCTTTTGTCGTTTATGCAAATTCCCGGGCGAACGGAGACCATCAGATGGAATACAAAATCATTATTAACTTTGAAGACAGTTTCCGATGATTTCGTTGACGATAGTGCTTTCATCCACTACGATTGTAATTTATAAATTTTTCTGTCTCAGGTATCTAGAAATGTCAATTGTCGACATTTTTTCCATGAAGTGTGATACATTGACACATTTATTCGATCTGATGGGTCGTGACGCCAATATATATATATATATATATATATATATATATATATATATATATATATAATTGAAAATTGAAAATTTTCGACACTGGAAATTACGAAAATCCTTAAATTGTTCTAAATACTAATATATTTATATTTAAATAATATATTTGTGCGCCGCCTCCGAAAAGATCGTATGTATTGTATTTAAGTTCGTGTGTATTCACATATATTAAATGGAAATTATTTTGTACTTTTTAGTGCGTTTTTTGAAGTCGGTTTAATTTTTTTTATAACGTATGTCCAGCTGCATCGATTGATGTATTAAAATAAAAAATATGTACCTCATTCCATTTTAAAAAATGAAGGTGATCTTGATATCTCTAAAAAAAATCATATAAAATCAAAAATATTTTTGGTGTCATGTGAGCCCCACTGAACCATTCAACTTTCTGTTGAGACATTTAATGTATCTTTAAAAACAACAAAGATATTTTAGGTGGCAACGTTAGGTGCCTCACCCTGCATGTAGATTATACATGTAGTTTATAATTTAGGAATATACCAGAATTAGAATATACTTTAGAATACAGGAATATGTGACATAAAATATAGTTTAGAATACTGGAATATTCCAGAATAAATAGTAATATTGGGTATGTCTGTAAGTTCGTGTAAACGGCAGTTGTAAAAGTCGCCCGGTTTGAATAAAGATTCTTACAACCTTACCTGTTGTTTATGGTCATAGTTATTAATGAAACATAGTAGGAGCTATTCGAACAAATAAACAGAGTACAAAATAACGCATATATGTATGCGTGACAGATATTGTCCCACAGAGGATCAGAAACATCGAATGGACTGGACGTATAGGTCCCATCGTCCCATCAGGGTCGGAAAGGGTTAAACAAGCGGAACAAACGCTCGAGTCAGACGTGAACGGGACATATGCCGATTGTGAGAGGTGGAGGACAGGTGCTACAGGGCGACAGGGACTACCGCAGGCGCGGTGTTATCGGCTGTTTTCTGGCTCGCGATACATAACCGCGCGTGCGGTCGAACGATATATGGTTTTTTCTTAAGCGATACGAAAATCGCTCAACCGCGCGGCTTGTCTGCGTGAGAGCTTTGTTGCGGCATTGTTCAGGGTACAACGACCGTTTGATTAAAAAGAGATTCGTCGCAGTGAGTCGTCGAACACGCGGCTTTGTGCACCTCGTATTCGTCAGGATTACAGTCATATGCGGCGTGAGAACTTGGCAAACACGTCTGTCAAAACGCTTTTTTCCCGCACTTTTATTGAACGAGCCCAGCCGTATTGCAATTGGCGGACCGGCTGTGACGCTCCATCTCTCCTCCCTCCCCCCTCCTTTCTCTCACTCTTTCGCGTGTATCAGCTACCCTCTAACAGACGGACGCAGCTAGCCTCAATCTCGGCCGTTCCATTCCTGCCACCGGTTCGACCGAAACACATTCCGATTCCGTGCAGAGACGGCATATCGCTGCTCTTGAAAATTTAACACTCTCGTAAAACTCGACCTCGCTCGTTTGCGCGCTCGCCTCGCGGGAACCTCAAGACCGAGGCAACGCAAGGCAACGTGCTGCGTTACGCGGTCCGGCTGTAGCGGCATCATGTTATGCACGTGTATAAGTAAATTTTACGGTCGCGAACCACCACCGCTCCGAGTTCGTAAACTGTTCGCGATCTATTTACGAGTGACCTGGCCGGTGCCCAGTCGAGTCGCGCATTCAACAACTGTCGCGGAACAGTCGTTCCGTCCTCGCCGGCGAACAGCTGGAAAACTCCGCGGTAAAAATTTGTTTCGCTTTCACTCGTCCGCGGTCGACTGTCATTAATCGTCGTTGTCAACACAAGTTTTAGCGACAAGTTGAGCCGCGGCAACGGTGATAATGTATATCGGAATGCGTATGTATAGTCTTTGTTGCGGCCGCTTCCCGACACTGCCCATCTTCGAAATTAATCGAATTTAGGCAAGTATTCTGATGAAAAGCATATATGTACATATGTTATGATGTAGGGCCGAATTTTATGACACGTATGTCGGTGCTAAATACATTATTTCGATAATAATATACATATTACACCTACTTATTTCTGTCATAAACGCATAACTCTATTTTGAAACTTTATTAATCGTTAAGCATACGAATGAAAAAACTATGTTATTAAAAAATTACTAACTACATACACCATTAGCCTCAGGCGCTGTTACGGTAAAAAAAATAATATTCAGAAAGTAATTACGCAGTGATTTCAGCGAAGCAATTAAATTATTGTATTTGTTTTCATACAATTTTTGTTTTACCTATGTTTCTGCCCTTCTGCAATCGTTTAAAGATAATTGGTACTGCAACGCACATATAAATTTATTGTACCTCTTATTAAATATTTAGGAACGAAACCACCACAGGATTAATAGCAACGCTGTTAAAACACGAATCTCATTATATTGCCATGACCTCATTATCTTACACGGTAATTTTGAAAGATAATATTGTTTTAGTATCACAAAATTTAAAGATTTACAAAAAAGAAACAAATTGCTTTCTATGTTTTCTATTAATTTCAAGTGCCTTTCAAAATGAATTTTTATGAAGAAGAAAAGGTTATCCGACGATGTAGTAGTTACATTATGTGGGGTACTCTGCAGTACTAGATTACATAAAGGGTTTGCTAGTTTGCTAGTCCCCGCTCCATGTGCCCATACATGTGTATTATGATGTGCTTTGGTTTTGTAAGCCAGTTGGTTGTACATATAAATAAATAATTAATACTAACCTAAATATATATGTATTTATATACAAGGTGGCGCGTTATAAACCGATTTTACCTCAATAACTTGCTTGCTTTTGAAGCTAGAAGAACTTACTTGGTATCGAGGCGCTCATAATCTGGTGTTACTAATTTTTTAATATTTTATATTATAGTATACGCAGTATAAGTTTGGTCTGATGCATTTTCTCCTATCTTCAAAAGCAAGCGAGTTATTCAGGTGACCTATTTATAACGCCCCACTCTTTATATGGCGTGTATCAGAAAGTAATAGTATCAGTTTATCCCCGACACTAGATAAAACCCAATAACTCTGGCCACTGTAACTGTAAAATGAAGAGAGCCGTTTTCTATTAGCAGGTTCGAGATGTTAGCTGTTCAATAACAGCTTGTACAGTTTTCTACATTCCAGATACAAGCTTGGTGTAAGCACGCGGTCAGCGAATTGCTCGACGCGATTAACGATCAGGCTGTTCACGTTAAGAGCCGGCGCGGCGCGGCGCGGCGCGGCGCGGCATACCGGCGATTACATCGACACGATAGGAACATGCGGCATTTATTTACACGATGTTTTCCCTTGTTTCAAGCACCTCCGCGTTCCTCGGTGCTTCGATCCTCGGTCACGATGATCCCGAACGACGACGGTGTGCACGGGGACGCGATACGTTCGCAAGATAAGCCGCTGGGAAGCGATACAAGGCAAGAAAACTCTTGTCCATCCGCCGGGTCACGTCACATCGCGTGCCCTCTCGCATAATAGATACGTTCCCGCTCGGTGCCCCTCCGCAAAATTTTATTATCCACAATGTCCACTGTCCCTCTCGTTCCGCTTCCGCTCCTCGACTGTTATTTACGCGCGAGCAGTCTATGAGCCAGGAAATTCTAATCGTAACCATAACCGGGTTCGGTTCTTGTAACCCGTCAGTACTTTTCATTTAACCTAGACGGAAACAAGTCCACGTGCCTTATTAACGGATGCAACATAAAATTAACAGTAAGTACTTTATAACATTTCAACTGACAATATTTAATTTGGTCACGTAGTAACCCACTTCTTGTAACCGGGTTTCTACTTGGGAACCGTTCCTCTAGAGCTGCCGCGGGTTACAGTAACCGTGCTTGGTAACCCGGGTTATGGTTCGGGTTAGGCGTTGGTTAAGATCAGAGTTGGGCAAAAATTTTATTTGATTAAAAATTTCGAATCAAGTGGGTTTAAAACCCACTTGGAAAAAACCCACTTTTGTCGAAATTTTCATTTAGATAAATTTTTTCCCCAACTCTGGTTAAGATCCCTGCTTTAAACGTGTGCCATTCCATTGTAAATTTGGAAACTAACGCTCCGACTATGATCGATTCACGTGTGAAATTACAGTAAATGCTCGTTCGTTGCGACGATGCCTGGGGTTTGAATTCGCAACGAGCAAATAGGGAAGCCTTTTTTGATTTATGACTGCGTCTAGACACACGCCGACCGCGCCGAGCGAGACTTCAATAGAGAGCCGAACGTAGAGAAGGACAGAGTGACATACGGATCGCGTGACCGAAGCGTGTCGCCGTCGCCGGCACAATTTAAAGGCCCGCGAGTTTTTACAATGTATGTAATGGCAGTGATGGAATTGTTTATTTTCCATTAGGCTTTTATGGGACTTTCACTAACTCATTTCTGGCATTTTTCTGATTAAAATGATACCAAACACGATATAATTTGACCAATATTTAATGGTTTAATCGACGATGAAAGTTTCGAACGCAACGAAGAAGAGCGTATGCGAAAGAAAGGGACGCGGACAGTCGTCGCCGTCGCCGTCCTGCGGAGCGACTCGGCCGACTCGGCGTTGATAGGCAGTGGAGTGGGTAGGCACTTCGCAACGAGCGCATAGTAGATTCGTCGCAACGAACGAGCATTTACTGTAATTGCCGGCGAATATGTATTCGTAGCGAGCTGGTATTCAAATAGAATATTGACATTTAATGTTTGACGAATGCCTAAATTTTCTAACGAGGATACATATCGAACGCCGCGCGCATCGACGATTTTAGTAAAGCTTGCAGTCGAAGATGGTTCGCACGAATATATTTGGCACGCAAGTTTTTATCGGTATTCGGTTCGATTGCCGGGCGAAAACATTCCACGAAATTGAATTGAGTTCAGTTTGAACTGTGTTGCGCTAGATACCTTGGCAAGTGGAGGGTGAATGAATAACGGCTTGTTAGTTCTTGTATTTTCTATTGTCTAGAGCAGGGCTCGGAATTTTTTCATCGCGACGGCCGAGAATCAGAGATTATGCGTCGCGCGCGTCTCGCTTCCAGGACCGGCCCTAGTTCTCGGAGCTGCTCAGGCGCGTACCATTTCATAGGCGCTATTCGTGGTGCATCATGATGACACTCGTGTCAAGAGGTTTCCTCATTACACATTGCCAATGCGTTTTTTTTGTTAGTGGTATCTCCTGTAGGCCTACAGGGTCTATGTCCCACTACGTCGCACGATAATTTCAGAAAACAGCTGTAGAAAATTAATTAGAAAAATAAATTCGTGAGATAAATTAAAAAATTTTAAATTTAGTAGGCCTACAGGGGATACCACTTACAAAAAAAACGCAGTGGCAATAGTACCTCAATGGTAACGCGGAAACCTTTTGACACGAGTGTCATCATGATGCACCACGAATAGCGCCTATAAAATGGTACGCGCCTGAGCAGCTCCGAACACTAGGGCCGGTCCGGGGAGCGAGACGCGCGGGACGCATAGTCTCCGATTCTCGGCCGCCGCGATGAAAAAATTCCGAGCCCTGGTCTAGAGAAATGTATTGTAGCTGGAAGTTCCATTATTTTGATGGTTTGTTAAATTTATTAACTTCCCGATTTTATAGGGAAGTTATTATAATGACCCCGAAAATCGATTTTTTAGCAGATCTTCACGTATCATGGTCATTGCGGTCATTTTAGACTACTTTCAGCAAAATGTTCGCGCGCGCGCGCGCGCGCGTGTGTGTGTGTGTGCGTATGTCCGTTTGTATGTAATCAAATTTTTCGTTAACGTTTTCAGAAAAAGTAACATCGCGATCAGGATGATGAATGATGCAATCGATGTGGCCCGCTGTAACTTAGAGCTGATTAGATTTTGGTCCATTTTGGTCAAGTAGTTTTTTAGTTTTTTTCGAAAGAAGTTCATTCAACAATGCAAT
>CM052301.1:13867857-13913079 GCA_028455765.1 Lasioglossum oenotherae
ACAATTACAAGTTTTTACAATAATATCGTAAACTAAAGCCGATCGACAGAAACTGTAAAGGGAAATGTTGTTCAGAATCATGGCATTGACAACATATCCAAAGCTTATCGAAATTGGCGAGGATTCACATAATCGAGAAACTTTTGTTCGTTGCGACGGTTGCGACATCGCGGCGTGCCACCGACACTCGGCTGCCGGCGCGCCGGGCTGCACGCGTCTAGGTCGCGCTCTGATTGGTCCGTGTTTTTCGTTAATAAGTCGTTAACGAAGCCGCGGACGACATTTTTTCAAAGGAAAATGTCGCTTGAAATGATCTCAGGAACCTCCCATGTTGTTGTATTACCTTATCGGTAATGGAATCACTAATTATCTCTACAGCAGATTACTGAATGTTTGGAGTTTGTTAACACAGTCATGATAACAATAATTGACAATAAACCTACCACGAGGGGTCAAATGACCCATTTTAGATTTTTTATTTGACAATTATTGAAATTGTAAAGATGTTTTCATGGGAATTTATTGAACATATTTTTTGACTTCAGTATATATTATAGTAAAAACCGCACAAAATATAAATAAATGTAATCATGTTATTTTTATAATACTATACACATCAGACACTTTTCATGGTCGGTAGGTTTAGTGTTAATATCTCATTAATATTTATTATAATTTCGTTGTATTTAATTCGATACGATTTGAAATACTGTTCTGTCACAGTTTCATTTTACAATTATTTTCAGGACCGTTCCAAAACCCGTATCAACGGAAAATCGCGTAACAGTCGCGCAACTACGCGAAACAATCACGTGGGTAGCGTTGAAATAACATTCTGATAGAAAATAAAATTGAAAGTGGCAAATTAAGAGTGGCTAAATGAGATCTCGAACCGGTCGAATTATAATGTGCCCAAGTATTTCCCACGGGAACGGGAAGTGGCTCTGTGCCGAGAATGCGGTTCGCGTTATTACGAGACTCGAAACCAATTAGCGGCGTACGCTCTTTCTACCTGTCTAGAGCTATCGGTTCCGCCGGTCCTTTTTTCGCACGGTTTTCCCGCCTGCTCTCGAATGTCTCGACAAAGGGTAACGGCTCGGAGCGGGGCGCCGCGCCGTTATCGCGATATCGTGTCCTGAAGCGAATGAGGCGAAAGGTTTTGAGGAAATTGAGAGATTAAAATAAACATCGCGATACATCGTTAACGTGCTGGAAAACGGGAACGTGTCTAGATCTGGGTTAAGGGTTGGTCTGGAACCGTTCACCGGATCGAACGGGCTCGGATTGATAACCGGGCTTTCACTACCGGTCCGTAATGAGATTTTATAAATCAATTGTGAAACGTTAAGTGTCGCGAGGGGCAGAGCGCGACGGCACGGTGTATACTCCGCCAAACATCGGATCTAACTGACTAAAACGAAAAATTTTATCATTTCTTATTACTTAATTCTAAACCTATCGAGCACTAAAAGCGATTAAAATGTTTTGGCTTACAAAAATTATATACGAGGCTCTAATTATTTACATTTTGTGCAATTTTTATTACAATATGTGCTTGGATAAAGAAATTTATTGAATCAATTTCCATGTCAACAACTTGATAATTTCTATAACAGTAAGATGAAAAATATAAAATCGGCCATTTGACCGGCACTGGTAGGTTTAATGTTTGTTATGCATGCTGGGAGTAATGTTGACTTTTAATTTTTGTTCATTGGACAGCGCACTGTGCGGCGGACAGGAAACCTTTCATTATTAATTTCTTTAAAGGTCCCGCAATATTGAGCGAACTGACATATCACGATCAATATTTAACCGTCCCATGTTAATTCGATTCGCGCCTCGTGCGAAACTATTTGTTTATGCTCTTGAACACGAACGTTGATTATACACGGGGACGCTACGATTTAATAATTCGAATGAAAAACGTAACACATATAATATCAATTTACAGTTCGGAGACGGGTAAATATAAATGGAATCGGATGTATTAAATATCTTTGCGCCTCTGCCAAGTTCGAACCGCGGCGACAATATCCTGGAGTCCGAATATCCGTATTTCCGAAGTATGTATATGGATAAACCTTTTAATTATGGTTGACGTTGGTGGATGACGAAACGTAATTTTGCTGGAAGCCGACTGTGTCGGCGTAGAATTAGTATTTACGATCGACATAGTGAATAGCGATAATTTTATTTTGTCTACATGCGTACTTAATTGCTTTCTGTCCAAATTATAATGCAGATGAAAAATTCTATGAATTGATTGAAAGATACAGAAGCTACGTGGACATTAATTTCTTCTGATACTGACGATAACATATGTATTTTACGAATGTTGAAATCGGCGATGAAAGCCTTTTACCAGATGTTGACTATATTTTCTTTTCCAGAGTCGGGGGACAAGTATTACGAGTACATGGCAGAAGTTAAAAGGTTAATCATTCGTAACATTTCATACACGATCGCGTTGTTGATCAACAAAAATCGAATTTGCAATTAAATTATTGGCGAACGGCAGCGAACACCGATGGTGAAAACAATCCGCCGGGGGAAAGCATTTATTTTTTAAATTTATTTCTGGATCGGCGTTCCAATTGGCACGTGACAAATCATTTTGCAGCGAAGATCGCGAGAGTAACAAGTTACATCGCACCGACCGATTAATTATCGAGCACTGCCCCGCCGCGCCGTTTCAACATTAATTAGCTGCGAGTGAGCTTAATTACGAATCCTTGCGCGCGTAGATTGGGTAAATATTGTCAATCAGAGCGATCGAAATAACAATTCAATAAGCCGTAGCTTGAGCACGGTGAAAAATATTGAATTCACCCCCGTCCCGAGCAAATAGGCTGTCGGTGGCACACAATAAAGTATTACGTGCAGGTAGAGTTCACGAGAGGATGGCGCATTTGGAATTTAAATAACGGCAACAATTGCAATATATTGCGCGATCGTTTCATTGGAGGTCTAGGCATCAACCCTTTTTACACGGGGGAGGGCGCGGGCGTGACACGACACTGCCGCGTCGTTCGAGCCAACTAAATGAAACGTGACCTATCGCAATTAATTGCGATTCTTCAAATATTCTCTTATCCGACGTAAAAATTCACCGGTCAGCTGTCAGCGGCCGGCACTAATTAAAAACCATTTGCATCGATACAAATAATTAAATTCCTTTGACCGTTTTGTTAGTATTTAAAACGGCTCCATGTTTTTCCGACTATGTAAATACACAATATAACGCCAACACAGCATCTAATTTCACGTTTATTTCTCTCGTTGTCTATAAGTATTCGAATTCTATAAGCTGATCTGTTGTCTTACCATACTGAATCCCCGGAAGCGACGTTACAAGGGCTCTTCTCCATTGAGGTGTCCTTTGTGATAACTGTCATTTCTATCTCTCAGGCAGTATCAACGGTGCTTTCGATCGTTACTTTAAAGGTCGTTGCACACTATACCGACACGGCGTATACCTGCAGCGGCCCGTGCCGTCAAAAAGGCACCGCGGTGGCTGTTTTTGCCGCACACTAGACGGACCGACACCGCAACGACACTTTCAGTGGCGCTCACCACTAGCGCGGGCGTTCGCCGCGCCGTAACTGGCCGTAACCCGTCGAACGACCTAGTCCAGACCGTTCTAGTGGTGTGAACACCACTGCGCTGGCGGCAACTCATGTCGAGCGAAGATACAATTCTGTGATCGCTGTCGCTAAATGAACGTGTTCATCCACGTACTATAGTAGAACGTAAAACTAGAAAAAACGTGATCAGTGCTCGCTCGTCGATCGAGCTGGCAAGATCGTTTTAAAGATCACGAAGTAGCATCTGATTTATCGGGGAGACTTAGCTTACGTGGAAATTGCTTGATAAAAGGTAACTAATAGCACCTTCACGACAGTTTCCCGATAATTATGGTCACAGACGCGAGGAAAGCTTAACGTTCGTTAACGGCGAAGACCGAGTTTAATGATTTTTCGTGGAAAAAATTAATGACAGGCCGTTTCTTGATGTCCCGAGCAAAAACATTGATGTTCACCGATCCGATAAAAATCGTGATAAATTAATGACAGTTATACTGTTCGATGACCGTTCTCGTGCATTATTCATCAAATTAATTGAACAATTTGCAATCAGTTGTGATCAGTGAATCATTCCAGTTTTAGTATGAGATTTCGTCCTCCAGAATAATGAGTTTGTAATTTTCGTGTGTCTGTACACGACGAGCATTTAAAACTAATTTACAAAAGACAAAACGTCGAATTGCAAATTTCATGAATGTAGAACTGATTGTACTTACATAGGTACTTGGACTACTAGAACATTTTATATTGTATATTGCCACGAATGATATCCGAAATAATCATTTTCTGATAATCAATACATTCTAAATATACGCCGTACAATTATTTAACGTAAATCTTGGAATACTAAAACATGAAATGTCCGGCTCGAATTCCAATATGACCAGAATCGATGCAACCCTGTATAGACTCATTATAAACGCAAAAAGTTGTTTCGCGGCGATTTCGAAACCAGGCCAGGAAAGTTCGTTAACATTAAATCTTTGCGCAAATTCGCGTTAATTGCAAACAGGGGAGCTCGATATCGGGAGACCGAACTGTTAGTTCCAGCACGTAGCATATCGAAATGAAAATACTTGGTATTCCGTGGCTGAAATGGCAGAGATTTGCCGAAGAACAGTTTCAACGACTCTGGGCGCGGCCCTCAATTTTCCAGAAAGGCTCGTACGACTCCGGTGTTCTCACGTACGCGTTCCGATACTGTGTCCACGGATAGGCAAAGTTCCTATTGTGACCGCAAGCTTGTTCGGTGTCGCGGATTCGCCAGCCTGCGTTACAAGACCACTCCATGCCACTATGATTGCGAAAAGCTTGCGAGGGTGCGCCGCCCGTTGTACTTTTCATGAGAGATTAGACAACGAGAGGGTGCGGAATGCGTTTCACGGAGGAGGCGTTGCTTGTACAGAAACTTCCTCAACAGCATACCTAATGCAAAGACTCTGTACTTTCAAATTCAAATTCACGTCGGCCACCTATTTTAATTTGCTATGATTAATGGGCTTCGGCCAACCAGTTCGCCGAAAACGGACTAAAATAATCGTTTGATTAATTTCGGTACTTTAGATTTTTTACTGAACCGGTATGAAGCGGGAGTAACCCTTTTGTGCTACATACATCTACAGTGAACCACCGTAATATTCGGATACTTTTAATAGGACGATAAATTGTTTAATATCAGATCATATGACTTGAATATTTTTTTGAGTAGTTGGAGCATTTATAGAGAGATTAGACGTGAAACATTTTTTGAAACAATTGCAATTGGTCAGAATTACAGAGAATATACTAGAAGTTGTTTACAACCTTTTTACAGGGTACTATATTGAAAATTTAAAAAATACATTTTATAAATCTGTGTCAATTATGACACAGTCTAATTAGTCATTTATTAAAAACGGAAAAGTAAAATTTCATACATAAAAATTCACGAAAATGTTTATACACAATTAAAATTATTTGGTTTTTTATAAACTTCCGCATCATCGAATTTCATTGATTAAAAACTTCACTATCACATAATAAGTTTGCATCGACATGTAGAAATGTCAATGAAATAAAATGGAATACATTTTGTTGATTAGTGGAATATTTGAATGGGTTAAAACAAATATTATCAGAAATATATTCATCGCTCTTTCCACAAAGTAAAATCTCATTGTTTTAACCCATTCAAATATTCCACTAATCAACAGGTTATGAGCCCAGATCGCAAATAAAACAGTGAGAGTGGAATCGAGTGAAGTAAAAATTAAAACAAGTAAAATTGAAACCAAGTGCTGAGACGGTTCGTGAAAACGTGTTCGTAAGACAAATAAAAATGGCGACGTGTAACGAATATAAAACTGAAATAGAACAGATTGAGAAATTGAAAGACGAAACGAATTTTCAATTTTGGAAGTTTCAAATAATCATCCTAACGAAATCTATCAATGCGTACGAAATAATGACTGGAAAAATTGTACCTGAAGAAAGTTGGACAGAGACTGAGAAGAAATCTTGGGAACTCCGTGATGCGAAAGTTCAAAAGGCTATAGTATTCTCCGTTGATAGAAAAATGCAAATGCATCTCCTCAACTGTAAAACATCAAGTGAAATGCTGGATAAATTAACATCCATATACGGGAAGGATACAGAACAAAAGAAGTGTGCACTGCTACAAGAATTTTTCAATTACTCGTTCGCAAAAGGCAGCGACATAGCAACACACAATATAAACATTATAAACATTATTAAACATAAACAATATAAACATTTTGCTAGTGCTTGGGATTCTACACCATTAGCAGAAAGAACATTAATTAATCTTATAGCTAGATTACAACTTGAAGAAAATAGGTTAAAATTGGAAGAAACTGCACAAGAAAATGTAGCCTTTAAATCTTCAATAAAAAAATGTTACAAATGTAATGGGTTCAATCATATAGCTAAATTTTGTAAAAAAGAATCAGCAGAACGTAATCAATTTAAAGACAGGTATAAAGACCGATTTACATCAAATACATGGGATCACTCAAGGAATAATCAAAGATGTAATATTTGTAAGAAAACCAACCATGCTGAAAAAGATTGCTACTTCAGAAGAAATAAAACTGGTTCACCAGGTAGATACAATGATGGAAAGGTATGTTTCTTTGCCAATAATAATACAAACGAGGATAACTGGGTAGTTGACTCGGGAGCATCAAACCATATGATTAATGATATTAATCTACTAACAAATATAAAAATCATCAATACCGAAATTTCCACCGCAAAAAAATCCGTAAAAATGGAAAGTAAAGGTATAGGTGACGTAATAACTGAGAATTGTATTTTAAAAAAGGTAATATTAGTTCCAGAACTAACAAAAAATCTCTTGTCAGTAAATTCGATAACGCAAAATGACGGCGAAGTCGTATTCACCAAAAACAAAGTCGAAATACGAAAAGACGAGACAACGATTCTAGAAGGATCACGAGGTCAGAACGGGCTATACGTTGTAAACATGAAGGAGCCACACACAATGGAAACTCTCTTGACAACAAATAAGGACACACTACAATGGCATCGAAGACTAGGACACCTGAGCTTCACAAACATGGAAAAACTAAAGCATATAAGCAAAGGTATGAGTCTATCATCTAAATTTAATACTGATACAGAAATTTGCGATATATGCATAAAAGCTAAGCAAACTCGCAATCCGTTTAATGAAGATAGAACTAAAGCATTAAAACCTTTAGAAATAATTCACACGGACGTATGTGGTCCAATAGAGCCCACTACTTGGGATGGGATGAAATATTTTATAACATTTATCGATGATTTTACTCACTTTACTGCTGTTTTTCCAATAAGAGGTAAATATGATGTAACAGAAACAATAAAATCATATCTAAAACAATGTCAAGCAAAATGGGAAAGGAAAGTAATAAAACTAAGATGTGACAATGGTAAAGAATATGCTAATAAAGATCTACAGGATTGGTGCAAAAATAACGGAACAATTTTAGACTTTACAGTACCGTATTCACCACAACTAAATGGTAAAGCAGAAAGGCTGAATCGCACTATCTTGGAAAAAGTAAGAGCTCTGTTATTGGATTCAAAATTGAATAAAACAATGTGGGGCGAAGCAGTTCGTACGGCAACATATCTACTAAACAGAAGTCCTACAACTGCAAGCAATAAAACGCCAGCCGAAAATTGGCTAAGTAAAAAACCCAATTTAAAAAATCTACAAATTTTTGGTTCTAACGCTTATGCCAAGGAACTTGGATATCTAAAGAAATTAGATGACAGAAGTAAAAAATATACAATGATAGGATACTCAAATTATGGATATCGTTTATGGGACGAAGAGAAAAAGAGAATAATAATTGCAAGAGACGTAATATTCGATAATAAAAGTAAAACTGAAGAAAAAGAAAGTAAAACAGAAGAGGAAGAAAGTAAAACCAAAATAAAAACAAAAGTAACAATCAGGACGGAATATAATAAAAAAGACGATACATCGAATGTATATAAGTTAATAGAAACAGATAACATACAAGAATCAGACGTAAAACCACGCTCTAACAGTGAACACGTATTATAACAAATATTATCAGAAATATATTCATCGCTCTTTCCACAAAGTAAAATCTCATTGTTTTAACCCATTCAAATATTCCACTAATCAACACATTTTATCAGGCTATACGAACAATTGTATGTGATACTGTATATGTTTGTATACATATACATATATGTATACTAGAGAGGTTACTGTGTTCATGATACTGTAGTATGTATGGATACCGTTCAACCGCATTAAAAAATTCATTTTGTTGTGCTTTGTGCTAATTACTAGAATTTTACTAGAAATAACTAACCTCACCGAATTGCAACAAACTGCAGTGAAATAGATATTTATTTAATTGGTTAATATACATATGTATTAGGTTGAAAATAATATAATAGTATTTCTAAATTCTCTTATTGTTATTACTGTTTTAAATTATGTACACCTAATCATTTTTGTCGTAAGTGCATAAAATCCGCTGTGTAGTAATTACATCACGGAAACCATGACCTATTGATCTCACAGAACCAAGCTTCCCATCCACTATGATTTAAAGTCTCGCAATCTGCAGATACCAATTGAGTGGTACTATTCGAGTTCCGGAAACGCAATACTTTTCTGCAAATTCAACGGAACGGTTCCCTGGGATTTGGTAATTTTTTTTCGCTGGATGACCGATGCCGATAGGAAACGAGTGGTGGACGGGTAAAAAATTACGATCACCCGCAGCAGAGTTGACAGACCGGAGTTTGAGCTAACGTTTTAGCGTCCGATCGATCTGCGAATTCAAGCCGCATGGAATTCGCGTTTCTCATATTCTCGTTTGTTTGTAGAGCGTTCGGAAAAATTAGCGCGGTTCATTCGCGTTCCCCAGCCGTCTGACCAGTGGGCAACGTCGTGAAAGGAACGATGAACGTTGATAAGCTAACAGCGAGACCGCGTAGCCGTGGTCAACTGAATTATAGCTTTTAAAGGGAAACACGATGAAACACAGTCTTTTACGCTATAAATAATACGGGGCCGCTATCGCTGTTCCTCATCAGGAGCAGCACTTTCCACCGTGTATAACCTACAATAGCCACTATGTGTTAATTACAGAGTTACGAGCTGCCGTCGTTCAGAGGAAATAACGGCGAATATACGGAGGGCCAGGAGCTCCCAAAAACTGGCCAAAATTCAATATTTTATTCAATTCATTTCTAAACAATAAAATTTCAGAATCACATATTCACTAAGATTTCTATAAAATTTTCTACTATACACGCCCATAGTTTTCTTACAGTATCTAATAATAAGAGTTTCCAGAGCCCATCACGGAGAGGTTCCAAAGCTGCTCTATATGTAGTTCACCATTTCTGGAAAAGTTACAATGGATTTATTGAAAGATTCAGAAAATTATGGAAAAACGAGTTTTGAATATTAAATTCAAAATATCATTCAAAAAGTGAATATTTTAAGTTTATCTACACGTGTGCTATCATTTAGTGTCCTATAATTAGTTTTGACAAAAATGTTGTTTTTGTCGAATGAAATCCAATGTGATGCTACTTATACATATGTTATTCGAAGTATCCTGACAAAGTGTATAGAAAGAAATTCCAGTTGGAACGTGAAAACAGATTAATATTATGTAAATTTGATGGCGTGCTATCTTTTTGTCCCAAAGTTATTCAAGTAACTTTGTTTTTGGTCATGTTCTTGGGAGCCACTGTGGAGGGTAACAATGCCGATTTTGAAAGATCCCCGATCTTCCTCGAAAAATCGGTCGCCTAACGGGCGAACTGCACGTTTCAATAAACTTCCAATAATCGACGATCACGTCCGCAGCGAAACGGGAGAAAAGGGGCGGCGAGAACACGGCGCACCTGTAAATCAGAAAGGCGCGTCCCAAATTCCACGCTGGAGCGATGATTTGTACGAACGGTGCTCGTCGCTGCGAGTCGAATGTTGCCGAAACGACTGTCAGCTACGGAATGTACATCCATTTCCCGCTTTGTTCTTTCTCCCCCATCCACTGCTTCGAATCGCGTGTAAATCGGCGCGGGAAACGTGTAACCGATTAACGAACGAAGCTAATGAAGAGTGGACTTCCTGAGTGCCGGAGGAATTCCGGGCCAGACCCGTGTTCCTTCGTTAACACGGTAATTGCTGAAACAACAGTCGTGCGAATTCTACGAAATGAAAGTAATTTATTTATTGGAACGACCGTTGACTGGGTAAGACTCATTGTCAGTCTGTATACAGGGTGAGTCACCTAATGTTTGTACCTCGAACATCCTTGTTGTGTGTTTTCAAAGATACATTAAATGTCTTGAGGACAAAGTTGAATGGTAAAAAAATGAGGTTTCCAGGATACTAAAGAAAATTGTTGTTTTTATGTCATTTTGTTTAGAGATACCAAGGTCACTTTCATTTGTTTATAAATAGAACAACCCTTTTTAAATATCTACAATGCTAATCATTACGACATTACGAATTCAATGACTATAATTATTCAAGGTCATTCAAGATCACAGATGGGGTAAACGTATACGGCTTAAAATATGAAAGCAAAATACGTTTATCACGAATGAGACTAGTAGTAAACATACTAAGGTCCTTCAATGTTATTGAATGTTTAAACATCCTCCAGCCTATAGCCGATTACGTTGCAATTTATTTACTATGTAACAGTATGATTCCAAAACATGATTCCGTTATGTCTTATTCAATGATTGAAAGGTGCGACATGATAACGGTTTATTGTGAATGTGATTAAGAATAAATGAACAAGTAAACAAGATTAAGAAAGTAAATTGTATCGGGAAAAGGAGAAAGAATTAGATTGCTGGGGCCGAGATTGAAATCCGGATATCTCGTCTCGCGGAGGATCGCAAAAATAAGTTTCATCGGCCGAGCATTTCGTCCAACTTTAATATTCGCGAAGTGTCCGTCGGCCGTGATGAGTTTCGGAAAAGCGTCGATTAAACTTATTCCATTAACCAGGGGTTTGGGGGAGGAGGGGGGAGGTGCGAATCCTGTGAGTATCGCGACCTAATCGACGGTATTAGTTACCGACCGCGCATAAATTGCCAGCCGCTCGCACAGGGAATACATACACGTTTTCGCAGGGGCGCGTAACCGCGTGAAAACCTCGTCGGTGTTAATAGGGATTCGACAAGTACGGAGCCGCTGTGAATGTAAATTAGCCCGGGTCGGCCGCAGACGTTTGTAAACTGTGGAAATCATCGGCGGGAAAGGGCGCCAAGAAACTTCTTCTTGGCAAATACGACCGGCGAAAAGTAACGCCAGGTTCGACGGGTAATGATATGGGAACGAGTACAAATACGCCGAATTTACGGGGAAACCGACGATTGATGCGGCTAATCCGCTCAACTGGATTCATCGGCGGATGTGAAAGCTTCGTTTGCTGAAATAAAAAGACCACCAGTCTCCTTTTTCGTCGATTCCATTTCGAAAATTATTATTTACGGAGCTCTGTTTGCGTTACTCTATAAACTATATAAACCGTTAATGGACTCGAGGAGAACATAATCAAGTTCTACAAGTCAATTTCAATAAAACTGTTGTGGGAGGTTAGTGGCTTAGAAAAAGCGACACCGTAGGAGTATCAGGCGACACAACCTCAGTAAACCGAGCACGTTTCAATTTGCCGAGTCTCTGTCAAATGATATGAGTAATTTCGGATTTTCGAATCAAGTGTCTGCTTCGATTACTATTCGAGTTTTCCGCGTTCTTCTCGAGTTAGCTGGCATAAAACTGTGCACGCTACCAAAAGATCCGTTTCTAACGTTTAGAGGCAAAAGAAAGGCTATTGTGCCCGAAAACATAATGTTCTCTGTCTGTCGTTCCGTTTGGTTCGCGTGATAGCCCCTGTAGCATGAAGTGTTTTTTATTAGTAGTTTAACGGTCTGCGGCTCTGGACAATGTTCCGTCCATTTATCCAGAAAAAATACCGGGTCCCATACATTGTGGGATCAGGAACGATATCCCGTTCTGTCGATAGCAGCGACGCCTTGTAAAACGACGCAACGGAGCTGGCATCTATTGATCAAATGATCACAATAGGATCACAATGGGAACATGGACGTCGCGGATTCAACGCGTTGCACTGGCTCGATTTTCCTGTGTGTAAATACTAGGGCTGGGAAGCTCCTAAAGGTGCGCCCCCCCCCCCCCCCCCGCGTATACTAGCCGCGTGTTCATGTAAACGCGAACATATCAGAGAGGGCACGTGATACCGGGCACCACGCGCGCATCCACTAAAAAGCTGACCGTTCTCGCGGCGCGACTGCGGATCAATATACCCGACGTCGATGCGAGATGACCGCAAATCGATACCTCGCTGTCACGAAGCTAAATGTTTTGGGCCGTTGCACGACTCGCTCTCGCCAGTATCCTCGGTGATGTCGATTAGCTCTTTATCCGTCCCCGAGCGCACCTGTTTGTACACGTCCGTGTACACGGATGTTTCTTCTTCTGTACGCATACTTCTACGTGCACCACACTGTCGAAGACGGTGTTTCAATTTTCTCTCGAGTCGGCGAGTCAGAATCCCCTTCTGAATGTACACTGGACGAAATCTCTATAAACGCACTATGCTTTTCTGAGCATAGCATTGCTGCGATGTCAGTGAAAAAATAATTCTATGAACTTTCTCAACACTATGACGTACTCTTTCGTTGTCTCGTTAAGAAGCGTCGTCAGGATATCCTGCTACGATCTTAGTGTCAGAATTTCTGGAGTGGTGTGCTCATGTTTAACCCTTGTTACATTTTACCTGTGTCTCGATTACACGAGGACTGAAAGAGCTTTCGTCTACTAATAGGGTTTGCGACAGCGTCGGCATCGACACACGACGCAGCGCGAACAAGCGCGAGACATATCTTACGCTTGCTTGACGAACTTTCGAATGCAATTAAAATTATTTTACAATCTGACAAACCTAGAATCGTTATTCTGGCCGCAATTGCTGCAAATCTAGTAGTTCCGCGAAAGGAAGTCAAAATATAGATACGGTTAGTTTTGCTCCGTTATCCCACTTTTTCCTCGTGTATCCCCTTTGACCTATCCACTAACATTATACTGCACATACTCGACCGCGTCTAATCACCGCTAAGAAATTCAATTTCGACGATGCCGATCTCTAGCAGCCTAACTCTCCTTCTCTCTCCCTCTCCTTCGTTCTCTTCCCACAAACGCACCAGCATCCGATCGAGGAATGTAGCTAATTCTCATTTCCATTTCTCGAGCTAGAGAAATAAGAACCTTAATGTTCAAACCGATCGAGTTGCACAGTTCGAATTTTCAATTTTATATGACGTGCTTCTACTTCGTTAAGTACCGAATTACCAACCGTAAAATTCTCACAAAAGCAGTACAGTTCATTTCGTTAATGTATGTAATCTTTTTTATTTTATCTGAAGATAAAATACTATGCAATACGTTTTATAGAATCTAAAATTGTTATTATAATATTTATAATGTTCGTCATGCAAAGACCTCCAAGTTCTAAATATAACAGCATTACTTTGACACAGTGCTGTCTTCACAGCACGCCGCTCCGTGCCTTCGAGACAGTAAATAAATTGTTTAAATATTTACAGTTCGAAGTTCGAAATTTCGAAGTTCGTACTTAACTCACAGCCTTACTTGCATCATTCCACTTTGTTGCTAAAACCTACAGATAGAGCCGATGTATTCGTGTAACAAAACGCTATCAAAATTTGTTTAATTATTTCATTAAAAAACAGAATTGTTAATCAAACATCGCAGTAACAATTTTTTTGATCAAAATGTCGCTAAAACTTTTGCATACATCTAGTAGAAACATCGCAAAGAGTGCGATGTAAACGTCACGACCAAAAGGAAGCATCTGCTCGATGTCACTAACGTCATTTCCCTTCTGGCTACGCTTTCCAATTGGAGCGTGCTCGACAGGTTGCGGAAAAATTGATCAAAATTTTCTCGACAGTTGGTCTCGCGACACTGAACTCGTTAGCCTGTGAAGGAATGCCAGGAAATCTCGGTCGACAAGTTTGCTCCTCGACTGTCCAACTCCAGCCGGCGAACTTAAAGCCAGTTTGTAGGTCGGCTGGTAAGAAGTAGCGGCGTAATTAGAATAATAATTAGTTTCGCGATATTTGGCCTGGATTCGGGGTGGCGCGGCGGGGCGCCTCCTCCACACCACCACTTCCACTTGCGTGGAATCGAATCCGTTCCGAGCAGACAAGATTACACAACGGCGGCATTCCGATGCGGAATCTGCCGATAATTACGTTTGACGGGAACTCGAGCGAGAACTGATCGTTTCGGTCTATGTTGGAACACACACGAGCGCAACGTGCGAATCTTTTCTGGGTCCGCGATACATACGTCGCTGCGTTTCCGTTTCTATCCGTTTTCGACCGCCCCCTTTGGCTCGATAAGTACTTACCAGTGTTAGGCACTTGCCAAGATCTGTTTGGTTCGTGTCAGGCTTAGCGCGTGTGCATGCCGGTGCGGAGTGGGTATTAACGCGAGTATCAGGCAAGCACGTACGTAATTACACCTCCGCTGCTCGATTAGGTTAGACTCGTTTCAAGAACGACCGCGGTTATCTACCTATGATTCCTGACACCTTCGCCATTGTTGCAAAAGTGAAACTATGAGGAAGAGAAAGAGAAAGTATGGGGGAAAGGGGTGGAAGATAGCAGGCGAAAAAGAGAAATAGGCTACACCCCCAGGCCATATGCTATCTTTCATTTCTGTAGACAATTACAGATATAAGTACAAACGTAATGGTGGTGTGTGCAACTTCCATAGTAGCGTGGGGAAAGCGGTGTCGTCACCCGTCACGATTTCGTCAGTCGCTCCGTAGTCGTTAACATAGTAAGACGTGTCACTCAAGTATCATATTTCTATTTATTTTATGTACTCTATATGTAATTACATTATTAAACTGTTATATATACAACACTTTCTCATTGTCAGTGATATGTGTACGATGTTGTATTTGTAACGAAGAATAAGGCAAAATTACTCTTATACCCATCGTCTTCGTCTAATGTCTCCTGTAATCGACAATAAAGTGTTTACAGTGTGTCTCAAAGTTTCTTCAACATCTGGAGATGAGAGATAACCGAGATCATTTGAAGCAACATTTTCCTTTGCAAAAATGGCGTCCGCGGCTTTGTTAAGGAGTTATTAACGAAAAACACGGACCAATCAGAGCGCGACCTAGACGCGTGTTGGCACAGTCGGCCCGTCGGCGTCGCGCCAACTGTCAATTGGCCGACTGTGCCAACACGCGTCTACGTCGCGCTTCGATTGGTCCGTGTTATTCGTTAATAACTCCTTTACAAAGCCGCGCGCGGACGCCATTTTTGCAAAATAAAATGTTGCTTCAAATGATCTCAGGAACCTCCCATTTCCGGATGTTGAAGGAATTTTGGGACACCCTGTATAAGAATGGCACAGTATCTTAAGATTATATAATTGCTTCTTATCATTACAAAGGGTTCTCCTTGATGGACCATGCTGATACCACCGACACGGAGTTTCATTGAACTGGACCGGTATTAATCAATACAATCGACATTATTCGACATGAACTTCGGATGATGTACATTGTACATACTATGCGGTGATGATGTGTTGCCTAGGCAAAGGAATGCCAGTCTGATTGACGTTTAATGACCCCTCTCTCTGCTATGTAGAGTCTAATAGTCCTGCCTCCTGTCGCATACATTTTCGTTATTGAACGAAATAGCCCACATCTATAAACCAGATTACTATTAGTCAACTTGTTACTTCTACACAGGACGTACATTTGCACTGAACGATGAAGTACATAATTACCACCGATGAGCATAAATACTTTGACCCATTCATGGCACAAATAGGTTGTCAGTTTCAACGAATTGTTGTTGATCAGGCAGAATTATATTATAATACAATTTTTCTATTTACTTAAAAAGATTTATAAAACGTGACAAAACTTTTGAGAAAACCAATTTTTCTTCTTTTGGAATCAGATATTCCATAGAATATGCCTTTACGAGAAGCGATTACAAGATATTTTTGCGAAACTTAGAGAAACAAAATAAAACAACAAAAATGAACAGTCTGAGCAAAGTCCATAGTGTACCTGTACGACTTCCAATTCTTACAATTAGATTGAAAACAACGTTCTTAGGACGAATTCACTGACCTCTATAACACTTTTGTTTTCCACGATCACTCAAGCGCAGCTAAGTGATTATACTCTAAACTGATCCTCTATTGTAGGTTAAGAACTGTCTAGGGTTGACGAGAAAATGGTGAAATCACGAAACATTTATCGGAGCTTGTAGATAACTAGATGAACCCCAATAATGAATCAAGTCCGCAGAGAATACGACTGCTAATTGTTAGATTGAAAATACCCAAGCACGCTACGAAAGTTGCTCGGTTAATTCGAGCTACGCTCTGTACAGGTTTGCACATAGCTGGCCGAGAAGTACATCTGCACGCGTTTATACGCGCATACCTTAAGTCTAATTCAGAGGGCGCGTACCGCTATCTCCGGAACGCGACCTTTCTTCCCCTACGTTTCATTTACCCCATTCGTAGGTACCGAATCGCGAGGGCGTTACATTCAACGCGATATTCACTGGTAAGTGTTCATTAAACCCGGGCGTTCTGGTGCGAGTGTTAATAATAGGGATAGACTTATATATACAGGGGTTGTTCGAAGAGAGACTTCGGAGAGAGAGAAGAGGCAGAGAGAGAGAGAGAGAGAGAGAGAGAGAGAGCAAGGAGGTCGACCGTCCACCTGCCGGTGTGCCATTTTTCAGGGGACATATTTCCGAGGCGGTTTTCGGGTTCGGGACCGCGGATAAAGTACGTTTCACGGGTCCACGACGTTCGACAATTGATCGGTATCCAGCGTCGTTAGAACCAAGCCACTTGAGTCGAATTTGTAACGCGCACAAAATTCCGCCAACATATAGAGCTCTCGCTCTAGAATCTCACGAGATCGACATTGTTCCAGATCTCTACGTTTTATGAGCTCGGCCAGCTAGCTTAATTGAGTTATCCATCACGCGTTGTACTTAACTCTCTTCCTCTCTCTCTCTCTCTCTCTCTCTCTCTCTCTCTCTCTCTCTCTCTCATATTTTCACCTGGCACGGGTATTGTACGAGCGAGCTCAGCAATCGACCGAACGTGCCACAGAAAGGAGGTAGGCGACGAATAATTAAAATGACATTAGGAGGGTTAATGAGATATCTGTTCGAGGGGTACTGGTTACACTAGCCGCACAGATCTCGCCGATAATTAATACGGGAACCGACGTCGACCATAGCCCCCGAACCTGTTCTAGAGTTCGACGGATATTCGTATATCCGCTTTGGATAAACGTAGGTATGAACTTCACTGATTTTTCATAGCAAAAATGCTGTGTTGTCAGAATGTAAATATCTAGAACAGATTTTTAAAGATCTTTCAGTTTTTTTTTTTATTTGAACGAGAAAAACATTAGACTCCCATTCATAGATGACAGAGACCGTATGTTTCACGAATGTTTAAATAGGATATCCGGAAAGTAATTTCGTTTTAGTGTAGAGATGGCATTGCTTTCGTTTGTTTGTTATTTTCTGTATCAATTGCAAGACGCAGAAGCCAAATATAAGGGTATTTCTTTTTTTAATCATTTGAAGGAGTTAAAAATAATACAGGGTGTTTGGTAACTGGTGGTATAAGCGAAGAGGTGGTGATTGTACATGAAAAAATAAGTCGAAAATATAGAACAAAATCTTTTTATACGTACGTGCTTTAGTGTATGCAGAAAATAGAATTGGTTGATCATGGTCAGACGTGTCAGACGATTCCTATGCAATAACACGTGTATCCGCTGCATTTTGAAATTCGATTTTCTCGAAAACAAGTTGCCAAACGAAAAAATGTTCTTCCTTTTTTTCGACTTATTTTTTCATGTAGTATCACCCCCTTTTCGCTTATACCATCAGTTACCGAACACCCTGTATATTGATAATCCTAAATTCTGTTAATCGATTTTCTACTTTAAATTGCACATACCCAATGTTATTAAAAATGCATCAAGTCCGCAGTCTAGTTATTCCTTAACCTTATCCTAAGTCTCAAAATCATTACATATCTTGACAGCTGACATTTCGGACGTAATTTCATGCTTGACAACCTTTCAAGCAATTTTTTTCATCACATCAAATGTGGAAAATCAAAGTGAGCATTTCCGTCACGATATGGGAGTTACAAAATAGTTGATAGTAGGGGAATTGATACATGAGTAGTGGGAGTCGTGAAGCGACAGCGGGGAAGAAGTTGCCTGAGCCTGATTGAAAGTATTAAATATTTGATTAACTTAGCTTAGAACTAATAAAGATTCATAGGAAAAACTTTACTTTTCATCAATGAAACAACCACTACAGTAATGCTGAAGCAATACTGAAGTAAGTAAACATTTTGAGACACCGCACCGTGTACATTAATGTATTTGCGCCTTTCGTCAGACGAGGTCGACGAAACTTTCTAAAGGCGTATACGTGTACGCTTTTTGCAGTCAAAGGGTTAATAGGCTACGCGAGCCTTCCGGCAGCAAGGAAGACTGTCCCCGTCGAAAGACAAATATAATAGCAAACGTAAATAAATGCCGTCGCACGATTCGCCAATTTCCAAGGCAACCATGCCTGGAGGGCGTACGAAAGAAAACTGGCAAGTTCCTCTTCGAGAATGAGGAATATCATATTATCACTGAATACAAAGGAGAGAGAGCCTGGTTATTTCATCAAACGGATATCGATGATGAAATGGTTGTGGTTAATTATACACAGTGTAAGTCACCTAACATTTCAACGTAAAATATCTCCGTTGTTCTTAATGATACGAGAAAATAAGGACAGACAGTTTGCAATAGAGATAGTCTCGAATTTAGTTTCAATGAAATAACCGCGCGGCAGATTACATCATTTTATTACAGGATAATATCCGGTATCCGACAAGTTGTTATGAAAGACAAGCGGTGCAACAAACAGGAAACTAGGAACCTGATCGGCGAATTAATTTTCGTCCTTCCTACGTAGAATCAATGAAACCGACAGGAGATTTCCTCCTACGTAAAAATTCTTGCAACCTGTGTGTTGACGTTTCAAGTATCGCAACGACCAATGCATATCTTAACGCTATAGTTATTCTAGCCATTGCAAAGCGAAAAGTCACATCGATAAATTGTTAATTAAACCGTGCAATCGCTAATAAATATTTAACGGTAAATATGATAATTCTACTATCGATATTCGAGCTTGTCTTATGAATATTCACAGGTAATCACGCAAAGCGCTCAACGTAGAACATTAATCGTAACCAAGCAAATACTTTTTGCCCTTGTAGTCGCGGAAATGCAGGAACGATTAGGTAAAAAGTTGAGAGATGGCATACTTTGACAAAACTACACGAAATCGCGCAGTCTCGACGCGAGCGGGTCGACAACATCTCCCGTCGACGCAATCAATAACGATTAGTTTCTACTACCAAATGGCAATGGCCTAATGCGGATAGAATACAACCAGCTGTATTCAGATCTATGAATTAATCTACTGTTTAATCTACGGTAAATCGCAGGATACGTCTGTGTACACACTTTGAAATTCCAGATGAACCGCATCTTATACAGAAGAATCGTATATAGCTCGTTGGCGACAAGATCGTTTCTTCGACATCGTGGAAACGAGATATCTCGTCCATTGTAGCGAATGGGTTAAAGAACCTAGCATGGGGTAAAATGTCCTCCACGCACGGTTTAAACAATGATGATATCTTAAAACCGAAGTGAATCCATCCTGGAATTTCCGTATGCAGGAAATGCAAGAAATTCCAGAATCTAGTAGTAAGCACCGTGCTTGCGCTTGTTTAAAAGTATTACCGCAGAGTCTGGGTTAGGTCTTGATTCGGCGATCCTCAATTATACTAATCACATGTCCGTATTTCCATCCTGAATAAGAGGTTTCCCGAATTAGCCGACGGTAATGGAGTTTGCACCGCCTCGCACCGCGACGAAACTATTGAAATTGTTACCGAAGTAGGGAAGGGCAGCGTGAAGCTCTCGTCGAATCTCTGGCACGATAATCTATTATCGCGTAGCTTCGGTGCATGCCTGGGTCCAGCCGAGAGGGCAGCATACTGCCGCTTAACTTTTCGCCTAACCCAGACCCCCGTCACGTTCACCTGATTGCGCATATTTGTCAATCCGTAGGTGTTCGCGGTGTGCAACCCACGAGATCATATTACCGCTGAGTTAATCGCCAGCTTACCGCCCCAAAATTAATTAGTAACCGTGGTACACCGCGTTTCGTATGCTTCTAAATGCCTATTGCCAGTTCCGACGGCCGATCTACCGCAACACACTGCGCGGACTTTGTCCGTGTATCACTGACCCATGATAAACACTAAACGTTGTGGTGCCCTACTCGAAAATCCGCTATTTCGTCCATCATGCTCATTAAATGCCATTATCAAACGCAATTCTGCGTATCAACAATCATTAGGAGATGTTTAAGGCTTCGGTGGGCCGGACATGAACTTGTTCGAAATTTAACAAGGTAACCCCAAACCTGTTAGTATGATTCCCTATGACGGCGATACACTTTTATGTATACAGGGTATTTCACCTAACTTGACCACCTTGAATATCTTTGTTGTTTTTTAAAGATACGTCAAATGTCTGAAGGACAAGATACGATACCAAAAAAATTTTTGTTTTTATGTAATTTGTTTTAGAGATATGAAGGTCACCTTCATTTTTTTAAATAGAATGTGTCAAGTTAGGTGAAATACCCTGTATAGAAAGGATTCGAAAATGTCCGTTCAAGAAAATAATCCCGGAAAAAAGATTATGATTATCTTCCAAAGGGTGGATCATTGGTTTCCGTTAATGACAAAAAGTTGCCATCGCTGTTGAATAATGTAGAATCGCGTATATCCGTCGAACGGACTCGCTTTATGGTTTTTTCTGGCATCCGTCATTACGAGGAAGCGAAAGATACCTTGTTCATAATTTCCCGTTCCGCCGGCGTGGCGTGTGCCTGCAAGTTAAAATATGTACATACATGGAGAGTAGACGCTCGGCGATATGCAACCGGCCCGCATAATGCGAGCAAATCAAATACGACGGAAGGACCGTTTTCATGTTGCGTGTTACGCTTTGTTCGTAACCAGCGATGCAAGAGGCGTGCGCCGCGGCGCGGCGCGGGGACGCAGTAATCATCCTGCAGATTTGCGAATATTAAGGGGCTAGTATACCCGCGAATTGTAACTAGAAAATACCTAGAATCTTACTAGATTTTGGGTCAAAACATGGGTTTGCGCCCGGACAGTTTTTGACCTTATACAAGCATATTTTGAGCTGTGTGAGGGCTCATTTTAAAGAGGAAGGTTTATCCCATCGCGCTCTGGTCATGATTTTGACGAGATTATGTTTATATCTAATAATATGAGGGCCCAAAAATGTAGGAAAAAAACCCGCAGATTTCAATGCATTTTTCTGTCTCCCAAAGACTTTTTGACTTATATGATGACCAGAGCGCGATGGGATAAACCTTCCTCTTTAAAATGAGCCCTCACCCAGCTCAAAATATGCTCGTATAAGGTCAAAAACTGTCCGGGCGCACATTAGCAGAATTTTCCCCATATTACGCTCATCAAGACAGAGTCCAGAGCAAGCTAGAGCCACATTTAGTTCAGCCAGTTTAGACGAGATGGCGCCCAGTCAGGAGGACTAATGCGCTACTGTACCGTAACATTGAAAGTACAAAGTCTGCTTGGGAGGATTTGAAGGGATTATATGTATAAATGATTTGTATGTAAAAAAAACTATGTGTATACAGTGTAACAGGTGTATAAAACACCTATCATTCTAAATAAAGTAACCTTGTAACCTTGTAATATGAAAATAGCAAGCAACGCCATCTCGTGTACATCAGACAGTGCGTGTTTCTTAGTGTTACCAAACTCTTTTTTTGCACAGACGTTGGCCATACTGATTTTCTAGTTGCAAATCGAGGGTATACTACCCCCTTAAAGCACATCGACAGTTTCAGTCGTCGATTGGTCACGGCTTATCTGCGTAGACAATTTCACCCGGTGACCCGACATCGGCAAAAAGTTACTGCATTTTAATAACCCGGTTCACCTGGTCGATTCGAGCTGTTCCACGAAGATTAATGCGTCGGGATGAAGAACGGGTAGCCCCGATTATATTATCGATTCGGGTGCCCCGCGACTTCTTCATCCAATTTCACTTTCGCCGGGTAGGTACCCCCTCTTCCCCCGTGCTATTCATGCTTTTATTATCGTGTAAAATATTCGACCGCCGCCTAAGTTCAGTAATTCCCTTCTCGCGCGCACAAATTGAAAATTCTTTATTCATAGGAGAGAAAAAAGGAAGAGAGAGAACTCGTGGCGGAGCGGTGCGGCGCTGCTGGCACCCGGTATCTTTTAACATCAAACTAGGGACTGTCGATGTAGGGGCGCTAAAACAATTAACGGCACGTCGCGGTCGCACGACGTTGTCATCCTCGCTCGAAAGGGAAAATCAATCTGTCTGTGTCCGTAATAGATACCGCGGAGGAATGAAACGGATAATATGGAAATTCCTGGTACCGTTTAAACTGCGAAAGAGCAGAGTACGAGCGAAACAGAGAAACAGAAATATATAGATATCGGCTCATGTAGATTAGCGCAAGGTGTACTTTATCGATTCCGGACGTGTAATTCGATGGGCATTGTCGGCGTTACTCTTCCGAGTATGTTTCAATATTATTCCGCGGCCGAGCCGTGAAATCCGAGCGTGTATTTTCAAGTTAATATTGATTTTGGTTTTTCACCGAGTTAAATCATGACTGACAATCCGTGGGACCTGTCTTTGGGAAACGCGATTATTGAGCTAGAACGCGCGCGCACCGATAAAAATACTGATCACCGTACAAGCCGGATATGACCGCACTGGGGAACAATCGAGCCAACGCTATATTACGTACATTAATTGTAACCTCCGTATACATTATTTCCGCATCTCGCGCTTAAATAAAATTTAATACGCATAAACGGCGCGAGATGCGCGCGCGCGCTCTCGATGCTAATTTATGTTAATTTAATTTTCCGCCCTTTGAATCCCGGCTTAATTGTGCTTTAATCGAAATGTGTCTTCAAATTTCGCCTCTCCGCGACGAGGGGAACGGCCCGGCATTTACGCGTGGCTTCGCGATGCGAATTACGACTTATTGCTAAACGATATTGACGGTGAAAGCACCGCGTCTCGTTCCCATTGCGGCAGGTATTGCGAGACTGCGGATCTTTATGCAAAATGAGAATTTTTCATATTTTTATGAACAACCTGCTTGCCCACCCCTGCGCAACATCGATTGCAGAAATCACAAGTTTAATGAAAATGTATTTCTTCTTTTGATGATTTTATTAAATCGACAATAGTGTAATACGATACTTGTAAAAACGAATCACTTTTTCAAAATTGCACCCAGTAGCTGGAGTTTTGTTCTTTGAGACGTTAGAACAATTAGTTTACTAACTAATGTGTAATTCATTTTTTTAAAAATTGTTATTGACTTATTGGTTATTGTTATTGTTATTAGCTAGAAAACTAAAGAAGCTGTTGGGTCCAATTTCGAAAAAGTTATTAATTTCTAAACGGTGCACGAATACTTTGTGTACACCCACTCTCTTTGTTAATGTAAACAATATTTTGAATAATGGTGCAACAATTTTTACTGGTGACTCTGAGTCACCCCTCGACTGCTAAGGGTTAATAAGTCGACAACAGTGTAATACGATAAATCATCGACATTTATTATTGTATATGCTTACAATGAGTAGGAGAATATGAGAGACATTGTCATCGAAAAATGACAGTACACGTGTGTTATCTTTTTGACGTAAGTGGAATCGCGTGTCGACTGTAGTCAATGAAATAATAGCTAACGAAATTCCCACAGTATTATTGACAGCGACCAATTGTCCGCTTTCGGCGACAAACCCGCGAAGAGTGCATAATGATTTCATCGAAGGAATCCGCAGTGATATATCGCCGAGCGGGAACAAATTGATCGGGTCGCGTTTATTACCGATGTTATTAAATTTCGAAAATTTCCCAATTCGATTGATGGGGATTGCTCGCCATCTGAAGTTCGCTTTCTCTGTTCCATCGACCGAATTTTCATAAATTAAATTCTATCGGCGCTTGCACGCGAGATCGATGGAAATATTATTTCATTGAGTAAATTAACTTCTCTATTGACAAGCCTCCGATTTTATGGTGGTGGTTAAACCCCATCTCCCAACCGGCAAGCAACCCCCGAGGTACTCCTATGACGTGAAAATTCGATGCCGTGATCGATCACAGATACCGGATAAATGATTTTCAATAGTATAGTATCGCATCGCGAGGAAGAAATGCGTGTTTCCGTGACACACTGTTTCCGTATAACCGGAGAAGAAAAGAAATCCGGCATCACGTGCTGTGCCTACGTCTATGTCTTTAGAAGATCACGGTCCCGAATAGAAAATGAGCACGAGGGACGATCAGGATGCACGTTTAAATCCGGCAATCGATGCGACCGTCATTCGAACAACTACACATCGCATCGACCTGTTTTGTTCTCCGGCTTACGGGAACGCATGCAGGAGAACGGCCTGTAAAGGTACAGTGAATGTATTTTATATGCAACAGTATAAAATTGATTTACTTCAAATTATGAAAGTACTTTCATTAAAATATTCTTTCTTTTTATATATTCAAACGAGCACCTAATTAATTTGCGTGCAAAATTAAGAGAGCACTAAGCTTAAGAGATCTTTGTTCAATCTTTGAAACCGTCTATCTCGGCTCAATTTACGTTGTACATACATACATATCTACGACCACTCTGTGCTGCATAGTACATGGCAGACTAGCAATTGAATAGTCAATGTTCATTATCTATTTATAGTGAGAAACTTAAGATTAAGCCGCCGATTAATTTGGCTTTGATAGCGACTAACTTGCGCCGCTTAATGTTCTCTCGATCCTGTTTGCAACGTGCATTCAATGGTCTCGTATTATTAGATTATGGATTTGAAAGCCTCTATTTTTCAAAATAATCTACGAAAATTCTTTACATCAATGTTTGCAGAAAGTTTTTAAAAAGCTATGTTTTATAGAATAACGGGAGCTACACTACGTACAACAAAACCAGACTAACGAATGTTTCAAACTGTTCCCAGGATGGGGACAAGTTCAAGTAAAAATGTTCCAAAGAATCCTTTAATCTCGAGCACGGTGTGTGTGTGTGTGTGTGTAAGCAAACAAGTTTTTCTAATTCAAAGTTTGTAAAATCTACGACGTAATTAGAAATAGATTTACGCGCAATGAGACCGGAAGTTGAACAACTGCCGGGGCAATCCTTTTCATCCGTTGTTTTCGGAACGTGAATAAAATCTCGCGATGAGTCACTCTAAATTTGACGGGCGTTGACGTTTCCCCTGACCGATTTCAGGAATATCTGCGAACGCTTTTATTTACAATAAAACTGGCTTATTTTCGACGGCGCGGCGCGGCGGTCGAGACCGGTTAACGTGGAGTTATACGGGCTCGGTCACGATGCCCCTGGTTTCGGGAGCTGAAGAATGTGCCGGAAGTAATCGATGAAAAAATGCTAGCCGTTCCATTTAACCGTAACCGTGGGCGCACGCATTACCGGAGTCATTCACCCAGTACGATCTTTTGTGATCTCTCGTTCGCAGCAATGAAAAGGTTAAGGCAATTCCGTATCGCGTTTCGCTAGCCTCTTGTTTATCACTGCGAAAAAATGCCGACAAGCATTTTCCTCTAGTTTGCAGCGCGCGCTTTTCAATTATCGGGAAAGCTTCCGTGCACCGGCTCAAGTTCCTGCCAATCGGACGCGTAATACTGGCATGATCGTTTCGAAAACACTAATTTCCGGCGTTTCCACGCTCCAACTCACGATTCCATTGTTGCAAATTTATTTCTCCGCCGCCTCGCGCCAGCAACGATCCAACGGATAAATAAAATACAAAACACATGCGCGCGCGCGCGCGCACCGGCGTTAAGATTAATTTTAACGTTACCCCGTGTTCACTTCTCTCTTATTTTATCTCGCACTCGCGTTCTACTTTCCTCTTACTCTCTTTGTTTATACTGGTCGCAAAAAAGAGCCCGCCCGCGAAAGAGTAAAAATTCAGCAAAATGCAATTAAACGTTCTCGACGATCTAGGGGCTGGCGAGAAAACAGAGACTGTGTTAGTTGAACTGTAAACACCGCGATCTTTCCGTGAGAACGGGAAAACGCGGTATTTACGGTGCACCGTGCCGAGAATAGCCGGCACAAAGTATCTCAAACATAATGCAATCTCCTACCCGACAAGGGTGTATTAGATAATGAGGTATTAAAGCTGAGCAAAACCTATGAAATAGAGAAAACCAGAATAAAGTACGATTAAAGTACGAGGATTAGGTGCATGAAAAAGTTGGCACCGTTTCCCTCCGAAGAGAAATTTAAATCAAATTTCTTGTTGCAGTCCGCAAATTTAATGCCAGTTTAATATATATTAATATTGATATGCGCTCGGTATGCGCTTTTGAGCCAGATCTCGCTGCTGTCATCTGTGCAACGTTTCTTTCTCGATAAATTTAAAGTTGAGAGTTCATCATCCAGTAAAGCGCATTTTCCAGGAAGCCTTTCCTGACTGAATTAAGGGAAGCAATGAATTGGCGGAAGACGAGAATCATATTCAATACACGTCTATTTAATTAAAGACGAGGAATTGTGCGAGCACACGGATTGAAACTCGTCTGGAAAATATGCAGTGAAGGTATTCAATACAAGAGAGCGACTTTTCCTCGATGGATTTTCAGAAAATTATGATACTGTAGTTGTTAACAGGAAGGCTTCTTCTGGACAACAACGACCAGATTCACTGATTAGTAAGTGCTCGAACGCTGGCAGGATTATTTGCACACACGTTTGTTAGAACAGAATTGATGGATAATCAGCCTTTGGAAGATTCTGACGTCACAACAGAAGAGATTACAGTATCCGAGATAGGAATTAGAACGAAATGTACAGTAAATGTTTGTGAAAAATAAAATGATGAATAAACTTGGAATAAATGATGTGAGAAAATATAAACGTTAACACGTAAATCTCTCTTTCTCCGAGCACCCTTTGAAATGCGGTAACCTTTTGTTAAAGTCAACCAAACGACTTGAGTTTTTCAAGAACTTCTTTGGAAGGATTAGTTTATTACGTAACGTGTAAAAGGATTTTCAGAAAATTCAAGTTGGCGCGAATCGTCAAGTAATAATTGCTTTCCACCGCTTTTTTTATCCGAACCTCTTATGGGAATTGAAAAATATACCGATTGTAAATGCGGTAAGACACAGATAAGAAAACCTATAAGAAGCAACCTGTTTCTTCGCAGTTCCGACTGAATGCAATTGTTATGAAAATAATCCTTCTAACATTTAAAGAAACTCATTTGAACCAACTTTTAAAAAGTTATGCTTTAAACGGTGTACGGCAAATGGTATACGTTTACGCACCGAACGCACGAAACCCGCAGTGTAACGATCGTGTCCGAAGAACATCCAGAATTTCGCACTTGGGATTCACACGGAATTTTTCCACGAATTTAGAAAGTATTGTTGCACTCACCAGGTTCGAGAAATCCACCGGCAGCCGCCACCTTGAAGACGCCCCACAACAGATAGGTGTAGATAATCCGCACCTGCGTCCACCAATCCATGGTGTGCATAAGCTTCATCTGCCCTATGCGGGCGGCCTTCTACTCGACCCTGATCAAACTCGATCAGCCTTGACGCAGGTCATGCGATAAATCGAAGCGGTTCACTTGTCGGTCCTTTCGGCGTCGATCGGCGGGAAGATGGACGCGTCTCTCTGTTCACCACAACTAGAAGGTCCGTTCAGGATCATCGAGATCGCGACGATTTATCTCGATGCACTGACGGTCATACGCTTATACAGTTCACTCGTGAGATCGTCCATCGGGATCCACGTAAAGCGAAACAAATGAGATGAACTAACTCAACGAGATGAACCAGATGAACAAGATCAATGCGATCGCGGAGCGTTTTTCCACGCGTGTTACGCACGATCACGTCGATTCACCACAGCGAGAGTTTTGTCACACTGTACGGCGAAACGTGCTGCGACAACGACGTAAACGAAGCACGGATTCACGCACGAGATCACCCACGCAACCTGATCCTTCCCTCGAAAAAAAATCTTTCCTTGGAGTAGAGCGAGAGTAGAGGTCCCGAGCCGAAAAGTCTTCCGAAGAAAAGACCGGATCCTCTAGCCTCGACACTTGCCGGTCGCGGCACACGCGTACGTACGTGTTGTCCGAATCACGACAGCTCAAACACTGACGACGCGCCAGCTTTCTCAGCCATTCTACTCTCCCTCTGTCGGTTCCTCCACCCACGCATCGAACCACCACCCTGCGTTTTTCTCTCCGCCGAGCACCCTCGGTCGGACGATCCCGCGTGCTCTGTGACTCCCGCGTTTTTGTTTCACTGGACAATCGGGATACTAATGCTCTAATGCCTGCGTCCCCGATGGCTTATCGGGGCGCGACCTGCTCCTGTAAATGAAAACCGGCTCCTTTACAGGAAACTACGTCCGTCGGGCTATTTCTGGAGCGAGCAGAGCGATGCATGGCTGGCGTGCGCCTTCGGTCACCGGGCCGCCTTCGTGGCCAATTAATCAAGCTTTTAAGCGGTTTCTTGCGACCTGGCCCATCCGCCACGATCCACGGAAACGAGCCGATTCCTGGGTAGCTTCCTTCGACTTCGACGAGGTTCTCCGAATGTTTTGTAGATTACCAAACTGTTAGTCTGTTTTCAGTTCTGATAGGTTTTTCCTCCGCGAAAAGGTTACACACTGAGACTTTGTTTTAAACAGCGACACCGAAGATAATTAGCTTATAACGATCACATGCAATCACACATAACACGAACATTGTTAACTTGGATTAAACTATTTGGACGAGTATAGTTGACACGAGAGTAGCATTCCTATTATGTAGTTTTGGCGTGGGTCGTGGAGAACGTAGTTATTCTCTGAACGGTGGTGGTTCTTGAATTTCGCAGACGGTGCGGGAAGAAACGCGAAACAAAGGAAGAAACAGATGCGCCCTCTTCCCTCTCCGAGGAAAAGTTTGCACGCCACGCCGGCCGCAAGCTGAAGAAGTTTTCCACGGAGTGGTTTTTCGCGGTCCGACACGCTCCGTTTCGTTCCGGTTCGTTTCAACTGGAGGACATCCTAGGAGACCTCACGGACGGAGAGTCCCGGCTGGCACACCTCAACGCTGTCGCTCGTACCTTCTCCACGTGAAGAGGACTGTCCGAACTTGAGCGTGAGATCTGGCCGGGTGTTCCTTGCGACGTAGCTCGGACGATCTTCGAGCTCGTCGCGGTCCATGCGGAATCAAAGGTCCTCTATCGCACCTGGTGCTACCCTGGACGAGCCCTCGTGTCCCGAACGGAGCTGAGATGGTCTTTCTTCGGTCGGAGCAGCCACGTATCCACGTCCCGCACGTATCCACTGAAACCCAAGGTAGAGACTAGTAGCCGGCGCAAAGGAGGCGGGCCGCCGCGGAGAGGTTCGCCAAAAGAGGGGAGGATAAGGGAGAACGAGCCCGCGACGCCAATCCGAGGAGGAAGGGACACTGCGAGGCAGCTCGCGACTGGAATCATCGTGGGCAAGGGACCGAGAGAGTAGAAAGAGAAAGGAAGAGTGGGAGAGAGAGGGAAAAAGAGGTAGCGAAAGTCAGCGAGCGAGCCGGTCGTCGAACCGGTTTCACGCAAGAGATCGCAACAGGCCAATTGGAAATACCACTGACAATGAGTCCACCGTCGGCCTCTTTACGATCTTCCCGGCGCTAACCTGACGATTGAGAGTCTGCTCTTGCCGGGTCTAGATCCGGATAAGACCAAGACCGCGGAACCAGTTACACCGTTGCCGACCAGCCGATCGAGCATTTTATCGATCTCGCTGCAGAGGATCGACCACCAAGACACGTAATCGTTTCTCGTTAGTGCTCAAGGTCACGAACGAGAGGAGAAGATCGTCTCCTGTCTCCTCGACCCGGTGCAAACCGGCGAGTGTCGTTGGCCCACGCGAGTCGAACGATAAAGATAACGCTCGAACAGCGTCCCGATGAAAATTGATAAAGGCGTAAGAGAGAGAGAGAGAGCGTGGGTGGCTGGCTGGCTAAGGTCAAAGATCACGGACGATACCTAGGATGCCGCGCGAACCAGTAACGCCTGTCAAGAACGATCGTTCCCGGGAGTTTTAAAAATTTTACGAGGTCACGGGGACCAACCTTTTAGTCGGCAGACGATTGTGCGACACCGTGAACCGAAGGCAAATCGGCGAAGGGATCGCGACTAGATTCGATTCCTGGTAGAGGCTCGCTATGATCGATCGCCTACGACGGATACATTTTTTGCATGGCTAACTGAACAAGTACCAGTTCCCCGTTTACATTTTTCCCGGGAGGACTTGTCGCGGGACGAACAATCGAAACTGTTCGGGGCGGAGAACGTTCGCAGTGCAATTTTCGATTCAAAATGGCAATGTGGACGCATAAATTTTCCATTTCTTTTTTCTCGATTCCGGTTCGTTTCGGTGGCTGCACTCGTCGCGAAATATTGCAGTCCGACCTCAATTAACAGTCGCCGCGTAAGCAATGCGAGCATTATTGATGTTCCGCTAGCAACTATTGCCGACTGATTAATAAACGTGTCCCGCCGCGCGATTAATAACCCGCCTCCGCTTCCGCCCCGATGGGAGATCTTTGAAAAACGCGCGCTACCGACAAGGAATATTTTATTTTCTCAATTCTATTGTTCGCCGGGACACACCGAAGGAACGGCATCACCGTTGGCGCGTATCGTCCTGAATCCGAGACAAGTGGCTCGGTTCGATTCAGTTAACGTTTGTCGTCCTAAGCGAAACTCGTGTAATTCGATTCGCCGATTGAAAGCAACGACCGATCGGCTGCCAGCGTTTCGTGCAACAGTTCCGAAAGCTTAAATGGTGACGGATCGTGCGATGGGACAGTCGAATGATTTACTTAGCAAGTGCGAGGTCGAATAACGCGAGTCGAGCATTTACACTTTTATACTGTGAAAATACGAGTGATTTCTACGATATACACATTTATCAAGGAGGAGTTGGGGATAGAACCAAGGATGGCATAGAAGTCAAAGGGCTCGCTCTACTGGCTATTAAGCAATACCCTCTTGCGACATATACTCATGTATATATTACATCTATAAGTTGAGGGAGCGAAGATCTCCGGGCGGAAAGCACGAGGCCGATCTCGCGAACGATCCAGCCGGAGAAACTTTCTGCCCATCCCCCGGAAAAATTGTTTTCCCCCGATGGTGTCAACGGTCTCATACCTTCCCGTCCCCGTCCGTTTTCCGGCGCGAAGACTGACAAGTACAGGGTAACGAACAGACAAAGTTTGACGATCGCTAAACACGCGCGCTGTGGCTGCCAGGCGCGGGAGATTCTCGGAGCTTTCTTCCACGGTCTCTTTCTACGTGCGCGGAGCCGATGTAGTATCACGCGACACGCCGACGACGGTCGTCGTTGATGACCCGTTGCGATCGTCACGGTGATCGATCACGATCCTCTCTATACCAACGAAATCCTAGTCGCAGATTCAGGTGTTACGTCGCGAGCCTAATATCCTGATCCCATCCCCATGCCGTCTCGTGCCGTCCCGTCCCGTCCCGTCTCGTGAGCGCCTCGACGACCGGTCCTCTGAACGTCGCGACGCTGCACGTCCCACAGAATCACGATCCGCACTGGTACGCCATCGAGCGTTAGAGAAACTTCAGCAACCCTCCGACGTCCTACCCCCACTTTCGTATCCACCACCTCCAGCAGCACCGCTACCACCACCACATCACCACCACCTTCGTCGCTGCCACCACCGGTTCACCTCCGACGAACTATGAACGCGTCAGAATGTGTGCAGGACGCCTGGCACCCATACCAGAACCACTCTTCGGTTCTCCAGCGGAGAACTTTGCGCGCACGCTACTATTTGCCTTCACGTCGCCGGTATGCGCGAGCGCACCAGGTACCGCTCGCAACCCCCTCTCCGCATTCTCTCTCTCTCTCTCTCTCTCTATCTCTCTCTCTCTCTCTCTCTCTCTCTTCAGCCTTCGTGGCCCACCACCAGTTTCTCGATTTTATCCCCCTTCTTCCCTTCCCTTCCCTTCCCTTTCATCTCCCTCTACAGCCCTTCCACGGTTTTTCTTCGGGCCCTCTTCCTTTCACCCTTCCTCCTCTTCCTTTTTACTTTCAAACCTGCTTCTTTCCCTTCGCCCTCTTGGACACCCCACAGCTAGAAGCAACCCTCTTCTGCGCTCGCGCACACACCGGATTACAACCACGCTGCATGACGATTTCGGACGAAAACATTGTCGAGTGGTTGCTCGAGATCCGAGTCTCGAGGATCCGGAGAGTGTTCCGAAGAAGACCGCGTGCGCCCTTCACAAATCCCTGCGATCCTAGCGTGCAAAAGCGAATGAAGCCACGCGTGGAGTAGGAAATGCGGTTATCTCGGCCGACAGTCGAGGAGACCGCCGCGCCGCGCCGCGCCGTTTCGAACGAGTTGCTCGGAAACATTGGATTTTCTTTCGAGGATGATCAACCTGAGCGATCTGGACCGAAATGAATTCGGTGACCGTTTAAAATAAGGTACTAGTAAGTAACCAGTTAAAAGTATTAACATATGACAATTATTTATAACTTATTTCCTTCTAGTATAATTAAACAAATAACTATTCTTAGACTTGCCTTGTAACTTCTTTTCTCATACACAGTTGTTATTTTATATGTGCTATTAAGTGGCCACAGTTAAGTACTGAAAGTATTTTGACGTTCTAACAAATTTTGTATCACATCTTACTTAAACAGGAAACATTTACTGTTCAGTAAATCCCCCAATTTGGGGTGAAACCGAATATTTAGTTATTGGATGAGATCCGGTGTTGATTTATGGTGTGAAACTGAATACTGGTGAGGTTACTTCTCATTAGATTTATTATTATTATTTATTATATATATATATATATATATATATATATAAGATTTATTTACGTGTCTCTCTATTCACATTTTGGGAGAATGTATCGAACTCGAAATCTAAATGGGAAAGATAGATTGTTTTACAAATCGTAATACAACCGGCCAAGGGACGATTCTATACGTAAAAATAAGTCGAAAAGAAACAGTACAAAGTTTTCTATGATGCCTCGTTTTTACAGAAAACCGGGATTTAAAAATTCGTCAGAGTCGCATGCATTTGTATTCAGAAAAAGTAGAACTGGTGGTTGATGGGTAAAACCAATTTTCTCGAAAACGAGGTCTCAAACTAAAAGAACGTTGTTCTTTCTTTTCGACTATTGTTCCACGCAGAATCAACCCCCGACCTGCTAATTGAAATATGAGAAGAATACATACGACATAAAATTTCGAGAGGATATAACTAAGTTTACACTCTCTCTGATTTTATAAATAGTTAATTGTTAATTGTTCCAACAGAATATCAACAAATTAATTTTAACAACTCGTAGAAACAATCACTGCGATGTCCATTGCAGTACTTCAATACTACAGCAATTATTAATCAACGTTTTTTTATTGTTAAAAATTAAAATGATTTTTCACGAAAAAAATATTCTGCAATCACAGTTGTTGGAATACGGTTACTCAAACCATTCAGTTATACATACAGAGTGTACCACGCAACCGTCGAACAGTGCGGTATTTGATCAATCTAGCTGACAAAAATGATTATTTTTGCTTAACGCGTTCAAAATGTACCTACTAACTTATTTATAGTATTTTATCTTTAAAAAAATAGTTATAAACAAGTAAAAACTGAAAATTATTATTGAAAGTATTATTTTTAAATTACTATAATATAAATAATATAATATAATATATGTGATACATCCATATTAATATCATAGATAATATAATATATGATTTATAGGTAATACATAATATCGCTGCTCCGGAAGTATAATGACGCAACTGTAAAATTTTGTGAAATTGACTTTATTTACTAGATGTTTGTAAATCGACATAATATAAATCGAGGCTGGTATTTAATATTTTATAAATTGAAATAACTTAAAAGTTGCAATAATAACCCACAATGTCTATAAACTACTCTCATAGAAGAATTAAACCGAATCTTCAATTTTTGCAGTTGTGTCATTATACTTCCGGAGCAGCGATATAATATTGTATACATTAAACATACATATATGTACATGCTCGTTTATATTTAATTGCTCGCTTCGGAGAACGAGTTACTTTTCTCGCATCCCCTCAGCTCGCAATTTCATTTTTGTGACAAAAATTAGATGTGTACCTTCTTTACTTTGTAAATTTTCAGTCTCTCTCTCTTCGTTTGCTTCTTTCGCTTTATTGGTCGAACGACTGCTTTGATGGCTGATCCGATCTCACTACAACGCGTGGCAGTTGAAAAGTTTCTTCAAGACAGCTGCGATTTTTTTTTTAAAAAACCTCTTCTTTTCTAGCTGCTGAAATAATAACAGATTCGAATACTGGTTTGCGTAATTCGGTTTTAATTCGTCTTAATTGGACGAAGTGTTTGCTCGGCAGGATTGTCAAGCGTAAAAAGTAGAGGACGTCGTTTAAGCGATAAAACTCCACCGAAACGCGTTGTTCGCAATCAATACGATTGACATAATTCTTAACGAGCGTTGTTTCCTTTTAATTCTTTCCGCGCAATTGTTCGCCACCGTGTCCCTCTTAAACGTTACCCCTACAATTTAAACAAATTCAAACGGGTCCGAAACACGTGATTAAATTACGTCGCCGTGCAGTTTTTCAGATCCCTCGTCACGAACTTTCTCGGACATCACCGTCTTAACTAATTACATTAAGGAATCCCGCGTATTGTAGCCTCCCGCGAGCTTTCTCTCGATCGTCGATTTGCCCGTCCGTGTTAAACAACGCGTGTTTGCTGCGAATCTGAACGTTTCCCAAACTGTTTTTCAACTACGCATTGTTGCGATTATTAAGCGGCAACAGTCCCATTTCGAACGCGAGATAAGAATCACGTACCTTTGCGTACCTTCCCGTGATAAAAATTTCAAATCAATTCGAAGAGAATGGTCTGCGAGCGCCGAAGTGTTTGTAGACCGAAATTGGAATCGTAAGTTTCCAAATACACATTACATTCTCGATTTATACGGAGGGATTGCGAATCATTCCGCGTGTGCCAACACGATGCCGTTACGAATGCACTTGTCGGATCCTCTTTCAACGACGACATATTCAGTTCGATAGCACCGCCGCCGATATAGAAATAAACAATTCGCTAACCTTTCAAACCATTTTTAGTACTTGCTTATTAGACTGCGGATTTTATGCATTTATATCAGAAATGGATATTTCTTAAGTTGCTCCTATATCTTACTTACATTTTTATAGACAAACGACCCTGCAATAAACCACGTGAAATGGGTCCTCGGCGAAAATGGCTGAATTTGAAATATGTTGTACCTTTTGGGTCACTGAACAAATGTACGTCAGGCAAAATGTCAAAAAATGGACACTTTCGTTGTTTCAACCCTTCAAAAGCCTGAGGTCAGACCAGCAAAGATATCACTTTCGGATCAATGCGGTTACCATTATAAGGGGACAATATGAATTTTTAGTGAACAAAATAGTTAAAGAATAATTATTTATGACAATATCGTTTAAACAATTTGAAAATGTCATTATTTGCAAGAACTGATTCATGATTTAAAGTGGGTAAAATCATAACGGATAGCAAAAAAAATAAATAAACAATAATCAATAATAATAATAATTGTTTTAATCATAAACAATTATGCTTTAGCTATTTTCTTCATTAAAAATTCATTTTGTTCCCTTATAATGGTAACCGCATTGATCAGAAAGTGATATCTTTGCTGGTCTGACCTCAGGCTTTTGAAGGGTTGAAACAACGAAACTGTTGAAACCATTTTTGACATTTTGCCTGATGTACATTTGTTCAGTGACCCAAAAGGTACAACATATGGTGGTTTAGTGCGGGGTCCTTCCAAGAAAGTGGAATCAGATAAAATCCGATTTTTAATGCCTTTGTATCGATCCAAAATAAATAAACATTGTACTAAAATCTTTTGAAAATTTTCATAAATCTTAAATGCATAAAGATCCACAGTTTGTTTATAACAAATGCAGACAATTTTTATCATACATAAAGATCCGCAGTCTATCGATTATGACTAGACATGATCACTGCAAAATAAGAATTGTCTGCTTCAGTTGCAAGAGACTGGGATCTGCGTAAACGTTTATTTCTCTTTTTAATCATTTTAGGGAGCTCAAATGTGAATACAACAGTATTTTGAAATTCTTATAATAATTTTATTATTTTGCATAAAATCCGCAGTCTGATGATGACGATAGAGGCGACATATTTAGAAGAAAATAATGGAAGTTGCATCATATGCACGCGACAATTGGTTTTTGCTTTATAGTTGATAAGCACCGTGGCGCGTCTCATTTTTTCGGCGTGCCAATTTTTCTACACATTCTATAAATGAAATGAGTGACAGAAACAAAAATAATATGAATTATTTGATTTTCGTGTTTTCTACTACCACTACTGTGTGCCGGTGTATATAGTGGTTCGCACAATTGAATAAATGCAGTGAAAATTTTAGGAAAAATATTTTTTAAAATACATGAAATGGTGTTTTAAATTAGAAGTGGAACTTGGCAAATAAAATGTTTCTTTCGACAATAAATAAAATATCAAATCAAATTTTATATTGCAAAAAGCATTTAATATATTTCTTGACAATGAAAATTGATGAAAGAGAGAGAGTTACTATTGACGATTGTAAACATTTTTTAAAAATATAAAACGTGTTACCAAAAATACAATTTATGTTTGAATTTAATATTTCTTATGATTGTTGAGGAGGAGGACCAAAAAGATTCGCAAATCTGATACAAATGGGATTGGAACCGTTTTTGTTTAATGCAAATGTTGCTTCCTGTTATACGTACATAATCTTTCGTACGAAGAAAATTTTGTACAACACAATTTTAAAAAAGAAGTGAAAGACAGGTTCTTAACTTTCCATAAAAATTACTGAGATCTATTTGTTGATATCCGACGCAGCATTTATCGCAATACATATGTATAGATTTATTTGATAATTACACATAAAAGCACCTTCATAATTGCAGTAATTGAAGTACCTTTATGAAAAGTGAAAAATAGGTGTTTTAGTGTTAATTGCGAAATTTAAGAGTACTATTGTACCTATTCTTCGGGCGTAGCCTCCCGATTTCCGCGTTCTTTTTGCTTTTCGGCACGTTTTAACGACGAGAATTGTTCGGGCCGGACTACGGGGAGCCAATGTTCTGACGTTAAAAAATTACCAGACGATCCTTTGAAAGGTACACGGGTTACACGTGGAGCGAACACGCCGGTGCATGGTATAGTATACAAAGGCGAATTTTTCGTGGGCAAAGAGCGCGCGCCGTCACGGAACGGATTTTTCATTGTTGAAGATCGTTAAATTTTCACAGCAGTTGATCAAAAGTAATTATATCAAACGCATAGCCGTATTATTCGGAACGTAAAAAATGTTTGTCGCGTCGTGTCGCGTCGTCGCGATTAAATCTGGGTTAGGTCCTCTCGTCTAACTCGTCGCGAAATATAAACCTTCTGATTTTTGCGTACGGCTATTATCCTTTTGGGTGTTTAGCGATAACGCGTTATTTTCTCTGAAAATATCAAGCTACGTTCGGAAATATTAAATACAAACAGCATGCAAAACGCAGACCCAGCACAGCTTCGGCAACAAATATGGGAGGCATTGACTTCCGGAACATCGTCAAACAAAGGCTGGGCAAACAGCGAATAACCGTGTGTAATAAAACGAAATAACCGTAACTGACAGCCGCGAGGATCGGTTAATTTCTATACGCTCGCCTCATGATAAATCCGGTAAAATTGGTTACGGACATTGTCGAAATCTAGACTTTTTTCTCCTGAGTTTGGAGTTGCATCTGTTCAGTAACTTCTATTGGATGATTGCAAAAGTTCCTGCCTGATTTTCAGAGGACTGAAGTCCTGCTTTGAAGGATAACTCATTTTCATATTTTATTACGCCCGTGGTGTCAATTGAGCTTCACATCTTCCCTCTGGATTCTTAAAATAGAACGTTCTGATATTCATAGTTTAAAGTGTTGGCTAAAATTCAATCACCTAATTTGATAAATTTCAACCGTTCTGTGCCATTTTCGTTATATTTGTACAATTCAGTTCAATTTGGCCCAGAGATAAAATAACATATTGTAATGACCGATTAATTTGACATTCTTCATTAATATTGTACAATTCAGTCGATGCGGTGAAGCTACCATTTAGAGTAGGGATAGAATAAATCATTCTATCGGTGTCCATCGTTAGCATTTTGAATACGGGAGATTTGGAATAACTTAACAAATGTTTGTAACGTTGAAATTTTGCGACTTATAGACTCATTAGTTTTATGCTGAAGAAATACCGATCATTATAATGTTGGCTGAATAATAAAATAATAAAATAATGACAAACGAGCATCTACAATGTTGAGAAGATATTTCCCTATTAATTCTTTGCAAAGTACGTATAACATTTCCGCTGTATTTTGATGTCGCATTTATTAAAAACTAAAATATTTTTCTGTTTATGACGTTGCTTCCACCACGAAACAAAGCATACAGTCACAGAGAAGCCGCGGCGTACAAATGACAAAAAAACCTGAATATATCATTAGGACCATCCTGTTAAAGAATAAAAATTTTTTTCAAACTGTACCAGAAGTGATTAGTAAAAAAAATGTAAAGGATGTGTTACGGTGACTTGCCCCTGTTTCACACGAAGCTCGCTGAAACTCGAGAACAGGGTCAAATAGGGCATACGTTTATAGAAACTTTTTCTATTGTTTCCGTGTACGGAATCCACCGGCATGGCTGCTCCCCGGAAGCTACGGGACACTCTGTATATTTAATCAGGGGAAAACTAGTCTTTTACCGTGTAGCCGAACCGAATGAATAAACGAATACCGCCGGCGTGGTAGCGACGACGCCGGTAATGTTGGGGAAGGTTTCTAGGGAACGCGGTGCCAATCGAAGAAATAAAAGCCGAATAATTCGGACACAAGTGGATAACGTATCGCGTCGCGCTGAAACAAAGACTGTATAGGCGAGCCGTAACTGGAAATTGGAAGTTCGCTTTTGGTAGAGCTGGAGCCGGGGTAAGGTCGAGTTGGGCCACCTAATCCAATGTTTTACAGGTTTACTGATTGCGGTGGAGTACGTCGCGTCGGTCCTCTAGAGAAGGGTGGACCTACCTTTCTAGGTTCCCTCTCTAGTGGCCGCTCTCTTCCATTTCCTAACTCCCATTCCATTCCTTCCTCTCTCTCTCTCTCTCTCCATCTCTCTCTCTCTCTACCTTTCACCGTTCCCCATTCTAACCGTTCCCCAAGCTCTGTCTGTAGCCATCTTCGTCGTTCTGTCTCGCTTCCTACCCTAATTCTCCGGCAAATAAACGCATCATTGAGCAGCCGTAGATTTACCAATCAGTCCGATGCCTTCGTACAGGACGACAGAAGCCGTGCGGAAGCCCGCACTATTCGGAATAGCAATGAAAACAGGCCTTTAAATCTATCTAGCCGCCATCTATATGTTCCGCATTATCTACACCCCGCGCTGCTGCCTTAAATACTTAAATGAAGCTGATTAATCGTACTTACTCTCGAATTATACGCTTTTGCTGTACCTGTAACGTTAGTTTTTTACTTTTGTTGAAATACAGCTTTCTTGCGCGATCATAGCTTATACTCTAAAAATCAATCCCCTCATTTGACCAATTCTAATCGTTGTACGCTATATGTAGATAAATTAATATCCGGGAGCCGAGTCAGGGTAAAAATAGATCAAGATCATCCTAAGACTAACGATAAAAGAAAAACAGGTGTTATCGCTTTTGGAAATGTTCCCAAGCGCTCAAATTGTTAATATCGTCGAATGAGTTAACACGGGCCATTGATACCGGCAATCGCGTTCATCGTCACCGATCTACTACGAAGTCTGCCTATTGTTAACTTTTTCATGGTCGCATGAGATCCTGGTAACAACAGCCACGACGAATGCGGGCTTTGTTTTAAGAATAGAAGAGACTACTGATTTGTAGATAATCGTTGGCCGTAATGCGCGGATTTCGACCGGTCGATGAACGAAAGCTATTACTTGGTTCACAGCAGGGGATTAAAATTCAAGTTTTTTTCGTCCGGGGAGCTGTGTAGTGTCGGATGTACGGTGAGTAGCCAGTCACCTGTCCCTAATTTCTATTTAAACAGGTTCAGTCTCCTTTTTCCATTCAGTCGGTCTCGATTAATTCATCGTCGGGGGATCGTTAAGCGTGCGAGAACGCTCAGGGCCCTCGCAGAATTCGAGGTGGGGGCGTGCCGTGAATGCTTAGCAACGAGCAGATGGCGGAATTTCATTTCAACGAATTAAAGGTATTGGAAAAAGTCTGGCTGTCGCGTAAGCCACAAAAAACTATACAGTGATAATGGACGGTTCTTGCATCCCGTTCCACAGTGCGTTAGTTTCATGGTCGGACGGACAGACGGATGGATAGATGGATGGTTGGATGGAAGGACTCGCTCGACGGATGTCCCTGCGATCGATTAAGGGGCTCTTGCCACTGCGACGGACAATAACATAGTTGTAAGTTGATGAAGACAAATGGTAATTTTCTTATTTTTAATCCGGTTTCGACAGTAACGCCGCTTCTAATGAAGGCCGGTTACAATGCCAGACCTCGCCAGACCATTCTCACATTTTCTCCAGTTCGTGGAACAGCTGCTTGGGTTGCATGCATCCTAACCAGAGTTGGGCATTAATCGATTAAAATTTTAATCATGATTTATTGATTAATGTATACGATTAAAAAAAGAAATCGTCGAAATATCGGCAATTGATACAATCGATTCATGAAGTTAATCGTCAATCGTTGATTAAACGAAGAAATCGTCGAAAAATCGGCGATTGACTCAATCGATTGATTTAATCGTCAATCGTTGATTAAGAAAGGAATCATCGAAAAAAAACATAAAAGCACGTAAACAGAATTTGTATTATGGACCAAATGACAATACACCTAAACTCAGTTTGCATTTTTTTCAGTATTCATACAGTTCTGATTACGTATTTCATTTCGAAATTTCAGCAGTTAATCATTAATCAATTATCCGATTGACGATTAATAAGTACTTAATCGTTACCGCACAATTAACGACTAAACGAGAAGATTAATTGTTAATTGCGATTAACGATTGAAGTAGAAATTTAGTCGTCAATCGTTGATTAAATTTTTGCCCAACTCTGATCCTAACATGCTATGTACGATGTTCTCCATGTTTACTGTTTAACCTTCACCCGTGCCTTCTCTCAATTTCACACATTTGTCAAGTAAAGGATGATGTTTTTGCTGTCATTTGCAGAACAATTTGTCTATTTCGAAGCATTAGCCTACAGGAAGTGGAACATCCAGGTCGTGATCAGACAAGTAAATGTCTATATGTATAATACCTATGACTTGAAATGAATGTACACACTTCTTATTCAGCATAAAAACCCACAGTCTTGAAAAAAAATTAATTCCTCAACTGCTCTGTGACTTGGCTAACCAGAAATTGTTGCCTTGTTTCTATGTAATCCAGTTGATTTGGATGAGATAATGCTCGAAAATCGTTCAACTTTGAACACTCGTATCTTTTGAACCATTGATTTTCTCGCACAAATCCACTGGATTACATAGGAAAAAGGCAGAAATTTCTGGTCAACCAAGTTACAGTTTAACCAATTCCTTTACTTATGGTAAACTTTTGAAACGAGATGTCCCATATTATCAACCTGTTATGTAGACAATACTGTACTTGAGATTGTCAAGTTTTAAAAATATTTTTACTACAATCATGGAATTATGCAGTTCGTAGCGTTTTCATTTCCTTTCGTACTATCACAAACCCCAGAAAATCACTAAAAACTGAATCCAAGAATCAAATTAAGTACTTACCGTCCGAATATGTACTACAAGCTTGGAAATTGTTGTAAACCTTTATTGCAGCAGCCTCTATAGATGCAATTACGAGGCCTGTCCGTTTACGTTTTGTGACGTTCGCGTGTTGAATCATTCCAGAATGACGAAACCGTGTTGCGTTCCCGAGAACGTAGACATCAAGATACATGCTAGTAGAGTGAGCAAATTAGATCATAATGCAGGCCTCGTCCACGGATGCATCGTGTTAAATGTCGTAATAGTGGTTTAACAGCTCGTAATGCCGCCGCTATTGCGCGAGTTAAACGAAAATAACGTTGCCCGCGGAAGTATAGCAGTTTCCTGCGCAACATTTTTGGCTCCGCATACAGAGACATTTTTTACGAAACCCTTTGTCAAGGAAGTCATAATTTTCCGGACGAATTCTAGTCCTTGTATGTACATTAAGAACCGCATCTGTGATGTTTACACATGTTTTCCCCTTGATTTATTCGCGTTGCCACCTTGGTTAGACCCATGGGTCGTCGTCTTTCAGGGATTTCCTTTTTTCTCACGACGCTTTCTAGATCCTTATTCATGATATATATTTAATCGCGTGACGTTATTCCACTTCCAGTGAAACCTTCTATCAAGGGGAACGTCCTCTCTCGGACTTACAATCTCGACTGGCTAATTTCGATTCGTTTCCCTCGCTTTCACCATGACTGGCATATTCATTGATCTTGATATTCAGTGTTGCGAACATGGTGCAGAACAGTGATAATATTGAACTTTGACGATTAATAAGGAACAAAAGAAAGTTCGAAAATCAAAAAACCGAAAAAGAGGCGAATTTTTTGGTCATTCTTTATTGGATTCGCATATTCCCATGATCATTTGATTGTAAGATGTAATTTCAGCGTAATTAAACCCTCCGATCAATAGGGCATTGACTTCTACTTCTATAACCTCGACATTCCGGACTGGTTAATTTGGATTCGTATCTTTAGCTCCGACGATCGCTGAAATATTGCCCGGGCGTAAACGCGACGTAACTGAATCGGACATTATATATTGCAATATAAAGGAGCATGCGGATTATTCTCGACCCTGCAAACGAGGTGAATGAAGCAGTATTAAAAATGTCATTTTGTCCGAGGTACACGGTAAATGGAGGATCAGTTTCATATAAACACAAGGTTAATGAATAGGGTTCCTTCGAGCGACGACTCTGCATATGGGCCGCTCCGTGCCAAGTAATCGCTCTTTGTGCGCGCGAAATCACTGATTTTCGTCAAATTCCTTAAGCTTGTAACTCTCCGTGCCTCGATTGCAAAGCGCTATTTAATTCCTGGATATTGCTTAAATAATCTGAGTTACACAAGTAGACTACAGATCTCTATACAAAATAAAAATTATATAAATCAATTTTAAGAAAGAAGTGCCAGTAGAAATTGCCTTCTTCTGTCAATCATTCAATTTGCAAACATATTTTTGAGAACACTATGCGACTGAACTTAACCTGAGGAAACCAAAATTTCAAACGTTTTTCATATTATCCTGTAGATTTTGACGAGAAAATTCCGAAAATCCAAGTCTTAGTCTTCGGAATCCACTGGTTCAGAAGTTAGGCGTGTTTAAAGTTCAGTGAGTCCCACTGTTTTTTTATATTTTAACTAAACACGTCCATAACTCTTTCGATATAAAGTTGTAATTATCATTCTTCGAAATGATAGTTAACACTAAACTTTCAGCCTTTGTGATTACGAAAGTTGGAGCAATACCAATGAATGAAAAGTCGCTTTGTGATCGTGTTCGACAAGCTTATGCGAATTTATTAGAATTAGTGATTTCGTGTGTGCTAACAATAAGTACGATTGCTCGATTCGGAAATGGCCGGTATAAAAGACGATCCGATTTTGACTAGCAGCGTAGTTCACCGCGATTATCGCCGGAAATATTTCATAAAGTTCCGCGTTATTGCAGATATACATATAAAGCGTTACGGTCCCCCTAACTACTCCATTGAAAATATGTGCGACGAGCCGAGTTGTTGCGACAATTTCCAACGAAGATCCCCAGCCGCCACGCGCATCAAAGGATCTGAGAACTGGCCAGGGAGCCGGAGATTCGGGTTTGAAGCAGAACGCCCCGGGTACTGACATGAGACGATTGTCACCCACGTTTCAGAACCGGCTTACCTTCCCCCCTGAATGTGAAATGAAGTTCAGTCTCGCTGGAGCGCTCTGTCGCATCGCTCGGAACCAATAATGTTTAACATCTCGTGAATTCTATCTGCTGCTAAAGGATATCATCCAGATACGCGCACGACAAGTATGCGTACAGACGAACCAACCGCCTACTAACAATAAGCTTGCGCCGAGGGTCACCTACCATATTTTCTTTAAAGATTTACGTACCCTTTTGTGATTATGAGATGGACACGGACGGTCCACGGATACTCGAATCCATTTTCAATACTGATCGGTAAAGGATTTTGTCGACAATACACTGATCGGTTATTCGGAAAGACTCTGATAACAGGATAATTCACGGTGTTTCGTTGAAAATTGTTTATATTAAGATATATTTTTTCATTGTTGTTTAATGTTTAATGCTTAAATCACTCGATTCTTAGATCTCTATTGCGTCAGTGTCAAATGGACATAGCGAAACAATGGAAAACAGGAACTATTTGCACAAATCAATAAAATGAACGGTGGCACTGTACGATGGTATAACGCACAACATATGCATAACAAGTTATGATAATTATTTAGATTCAGGGCTTCCTCACCGATTTTGATAAAATTTAAACATGTTATAGATTTCTACACTTTGAACAACTTTTTCCTATACATGTTACCGCCGCTCGATTTTAGTTTT
>JAQQRW010000024.1:0-27075 GCA_028455765.1 Lasioglossum oenotherae
TTGCGAAAATGAAAATTCCTTTCCTCAGCTTTGTTAACCCCTCCCCCTACAATATCGTGTCCGTCAGGTTATTAATTTCCTTTAAACCGAAATAAAATTCTATTTTGGTTTTGCTAATGTACAGCAGGCGTGGGCACGGGTGGAGCCCCTCAAACGGCTGCTTCCCCCATCAAGCTTCCTTTCGGTGGCGCTCCTCGTGGTCAGTGATGTGATTGAAGCTACCAAAGGTAGCTTCTGGCTCGCGCATGCGCGTCCAAAACAGTAGCGTATCTACAATGACGCGCCGCGCGGGCAGGGCCCTGACGCCTTGAGGCAGTTATTCTGGCGGAAATGTATCAGTGTTATTGGCGGGACGACTGATGGACGACAGACGATTATATATTCTTCTGCGTAGTTATTGCAGTGCTCTTTCCCTATCCCATCCTCAAAATAAAGAATAAGTTTCAATTATAAAAGTCTGCGAGGTGCTCAAGCTACCCGATTTCATCGAAAATAGTTACGTTACTGAGGCTGAAATTGCCGCGCATGCGCGAGCCAGAAGCTACCTTTGGTAGCTTCAATCACATCACTGCTCGTGGCTCTGATGCACGAGGCCTGCGCACTGCTCGCGACAAGCCAAACGCGTCCTTCCTACATAGTAACGACGCCTGCTGGTAGGGGACAGTGGACGCTACGGTGGGGACAGTTTTGCCTCAATTGAGGCAAAATTGCCCACGCCTGATGTACAGCTATAGAAGAACATGTAGGCATACATTAGACATAAATGTTCTCCTTTTTAGGAAATTACGAACTACAAGAAAGTCTGGACATCTTTAAGATGTCTGAATGTTCAACTGCAGACGTCTCAAAGACATCTTTAAAACGTACCGTCTTTTAACGCATGACGTTCAGGAGACGTTCGGAAGACGTTCGTAGGACATTCGGGACATCTTTAAGACGTCTGAACGGCCAACTACAGACGTCTTAAAGGCGACTTTGTGCTATCTGGGAAGTTTACGATCTCGCTTCCGTTCACGTCATCGAAAATGCTTTCCAATCCACGACACGAAATCGTATCTCGTCGCGGGTAATTCTTGTTACGGGACACGGTATGTAGGACGATATTCGAATTCGATATTCGTCCAACGCATTCAGAAATTCCCAGATCGCTGCGAACACACGGAGTGAAACATACTTGAGTGCATCCGGTGCAGTTGCGGGGCTGCTGCAGCGGCAACATTTCTCTACGCTTACGTTGCGTGCTGATTTGTACAAAGATTTCGAGTAGATTTTCCTATCTGTTTGAGAAGGAGCACTAATGCAATTATATGTAGTACAACAGATTGCTAGAATCTATTCATCTATTCGTTTTGCATTCGCAGAGAATATGAACTATACGTGTGAGAAATGTAAGTTTTAATTAATCGTTTCCCAAAAGTTACATGTCTATTTAAAAATATTATTTATTAAACGTGATAGCAGACATCTCCTACTCTAATTCTTCTCTCGATATTTCGCCTAAACAGTGAAAAGGTAGCATCTTAAATTTTATAATTGGACAGTGGTTATTACGCATTTATGGAAAAATTAGTACGTGTAATTTTAAACAGTAAAATCATTACAAGTATTTAAAAAAATGCTGTTATATTGTTTTCAACTTATAAAACATATTAACCCGGATAGCACAAAGGCGTTTTAAAGACGTCTGCGATTGAACATTCAGACGTCTTAAAGATGTCCCGAATGACCTACGAACGTCTCCTGAACGTCTTGTGTTAGAGAACGGTACGTCTTAAAGACGTCTGTTTCACGTCTAGAAGACATTCATTAGACGGTCGTATGACATTCGGGAGGTCTTCAAGATGTACCTCAGAAGTCTTAAAGGCCCATAAATATTAGATAAATTAAAAGAATGGAAGAGTCAAAATAGATATCGACAAAAACGAGTTTAAAGTTAAACCTAGCTTTATCAGAAGAACGCATGTGGAATTGACATAAAAAGTGAAATAAAAATAACAATTACAATTAAATCACTATAAAAATAATAAAAATTGAAGAGTTAAAATTGACGAGTTGAAGTCGAAATCGAAGAGTTGAAATTGAAAAATTGAAGTTGGAATCAAAGCGTTGAAATTGACGTTGAAATTGAAAAATTGAAGTTGAAGCAAAAACACTAACTCGAACAAATAATACCAATGCTAAGATTATGCTAGAGCAGGGGTCGGCAAACTACGGCCCGCCGCCTGTTTTTAATCTGTCCCGTGAGGTTAATGAACACAAAAAAATAAATAAAATTACATAAAATAAAAAACATTTTGAACCGGTTTTTTTTCGTTGCTCTATGAGTAGAATTACCTAAATATCTTCGAGCTTGCTACCCGGCCCAAAAATAGCCTAAAAATTTTACGTTCTGGCCCTTTTCAAAAGAAGTTTGCCGATCCCTGTGCTAGAGTATATAAAAACCACACTGTTTATGGTTTTAAAGACGTAAACGTTAAAGAGTCTTCTTAGGACGCAAGACTTTTAGACTTGAAATAGACGTATAATGGACGTCTTTAAGATGTCGTATGCTATCTGGGTAGCATTCTTTGCTGGCGACCTGGTTTCCAAATTTTATCAAAGCATACAAGTGTGCCTCTGCTTGCGCAAATAATTCAGTTATTCGAAATTCCTTTGACTCATGTGGATTGTATCCGGTTACTCAATATTTTTCGCGCCTCGAGTCCCTTGTGAATCATTCAACCGATCGAATTGCATGAAACGAGCAGTAGGAATTCCCTTTTCGGATCGTTCGGACAATCAAGGTCGCTAAAATTTTCTCTCCGAATCAACCGGAAATGAATGTTCACAAAACATGTATACATATACCAAATGATCTAACTAATGAAGTAACCTTAGTCACCTTAGTCACCTTCTCAATGGTGAGCCGTGATTTCTTCAACTTGCTAAGTTTCTGCTTAACTTCTCTATGTTTCCTCGTGACACAAGAGTGGCCCCTTCAGTGGCGGATCAAGACGAGTGGGGGCCCTAAGCGGTCAAAATTCCGGGCCCTCCGCCCCCCCCCTAAAAGAAAGTTTCAAGAAAACTCTCATTAAGTTATACCCGAAAAATTCCAGAGTGCAACTTGGAGGCCATACATTATTATACATTCAACAGTTTGTTTCTAGATTTGATCCATTATTTTACTAGGGGGCCCTACGGTTTCTATGATGATAAGATGCAACACAATGAATGACCTTTCTTCTTTTTTAGCAAAGATACCTGTTAACGATAGCCATAGCTGTTGTACAATTTTCCAAGCTAAAGATTTTCTGCCCCCAAAACCAAATCGCCCCCTGCGGCCGCTTAGTCCGCTTACCGCTCAATCCGCCCCTGGCCCCCTTATATTTTTACTTTTTACACAACATATTACAATATGTTGTGACATATAATGACAACGGGCTACACGAAAATATTCGAATACTCGGCCAACATTAATATGCATGCGCGCCCGGCTGCGCAAGACGCGTACGAACTTTTAAATGGAGAGCTGCATTTGTATTCAATTCGTGCACGAGTTTACAGGACAGGCGTTCGTTCCCTTGGTGCTCGGTGTCACATAAGCGTTCTTATAACGGACGTTGCAACAATTATGTACGAGTTTATTCCTATGGATTCCTATCTGATCACTGGTCACACGAACCTCGGTTCAAATCTCTTTTTGACGAACTTCAACACTTGGAATGCCGCACAGTGGTTGGTGTCCAGTGTCCAGATCGAGAAATTCCGTGACTTTATGCCGAAAAACGAACTTTCTCGTATCGATATCTAATCTATTGGTTTCTTAAATGATGTGCAAGACAAACTTTCCAAAAATTATAATTTACAAGTTTTCATGCAAAAATAAAAAAGGTATTTTCTAAAACTTTTTTATTTGGGGGCATTAATGAAAATGTAAAATATATGTTTTGTAGATCTGTATTAGTTATACACATGCTGAAAATTTCATGGAAATCGATTGAGATACACACGAGCTACGAGCTACAAGCGGTTAAAAATGGAGAAAAATCGTAGTTTTTCACGACTTTCGATCCAGTTTCTGTTTAAAATCCACAGAATCGTACATATTTCGATGCGTGTTGTTTTTTCCTGCGTCACAACCGAATCCGATGAAATTTCCAGTGTGTGTACAACTAACATAGATATCTACAAAACATATAATATATTTTAAATTTTCATTAAGGGCCCAAATAAAAAAGCTTTAAAAAATACTTTTTCTATTTTTGCATTTGCATTGCCTTGTAAATTATAATTTCTGGACAACTTTTTTTGTACATCATTTAGTAAACCAATGCTTCTAATTGCTTGCAAAACATCAGGTTGTCTAGTACAATTATAAAAAAGTTATTCTGTTGTAAAGGGCGTACGAACACTTTTGTGGGCCACTGTACATATATATACATATGTACATGTACATATAATAAGTAGACCGAACATTTTAACCCATTTTTAATTTTTCTAGACAAATCTTACGAAAGTGGTGCCAAATGAAATCCTATTTTTATTGGTAATAACATTTCTAAGTCCAAAATAAATAAAAGTGGTACTTAATTCTGTCGAATTTGATACTTCAATTTTTTTGAAATTTTTTATATACCATAAATGCATAAAAACCGCAATCTTGTAATGACGAGATTCGAGTAATTTCATAATTTGAACTTTCGAACGAATGCTGCGAAAAATTTCGTGGAAATGTGTTATCGTTTTAATTATTATACAAATGCAACGAGAATATAAGTATCTACATCTACGTATTCAAATGAGTTTCGGGTTATTCGATTCGGACAATTAAAACATGTGAATAGCCTTGAGTCTTGAGTTCTTGAGGCGTAGGCGTGTAAAGTGTAAACTCATGACGTCGCTTGTGCAAGTCAACGACGTTGAAATCTCCCTCCGCAAGCGAAATTCACGATATGTATAGAGTTCGCGCAAATGTCGAGTAGAAGTTGATAATTTTCTTAAGAAAAGCGTATAACCTGCATAAAGTAACGCTTAAGACTATGTACTTTCGTGCATTACGCGTTAAGGAAATAGAAAAGAAAAGTACATTTTATCTTATTGTGCAATAGCGTGAATAACATCGTAGTACATGGAATTGTACATTACATTTTTATACAATACTATGAGAGATATTAAAACCCTTTATGATTGTCCAAATTTAGTTGTTTATCTATTTTTATTATTCTCTTTGTATATATCTACACAGGACGATATCGTTACGTCAAAAAATGTTTATATTAATATTGAAATATCGACAATAATATAAAATCTGAATTTTAGGTTAAAACGAACAGCACGGAACTTTTATCCCAGATAGCACAAAGACAACTTAAAGAGGTCTTAAAGACGTCTGTTAAATCTAGAAAGTCTCACTAATTGTTGACAAGCATACGTTAAACTATTATGATAGTAAGGTTACGTTATAAATAATATCACCGCCATTATCAGTGCTAGTATTATTACCCTATGAAAATATCTCTCCGATTTCAGCTCACTTTCACTTTCATAAACGAACAAATAATAATCGAAAACCGCCAGGCAAATATTTTTAAATCACGGAGAGACGTTTCTTTTCGCCAAATAATCGCGAATATCACTGTAGCGTAAAATTTTGTTAACCCTTCTATTGTTTCCTTATACGTTTGACATTTTTCATTTGTTAAAACACGAAGGTGAACTGTTCGAGTATTATTTCGATCTTCGAACAATTACTGTATAATGTCGTAACATTTAAACCGTGTCTCTCTTCGTGTTACGCGGAACAAGAAAGTTTTCACGGAAAAAAATTCACGAGGACGAAGACATCCGTCTATGTGAACGAACTAATCCCATATGTTATACAATTTTAGGTACAATGCAGCTATTAAAAAAATCTGAAACATTTCTCGCAGTACCGACTAGAATGCTGGTCAACCATAAAGTAAATGATCAGCATTGAAATAACACGGTGCAACAAAGGGTTTCGCTTGAAACGTTCATCTCTTTTATAGTTAATTTTCAGGATAACGAAATAATATTCGTGCAGACCAGCATTCAAATCACCGCTACGAGTGCGATCAACAATCGTCCACGATATTCGAACTATTATCATAATTACGATGCTCTAAACTCCATTTAAATATTGCGGAGATACGTATTATTGTTTTGTTAATTGGCATACCTCTCTTTGGTAACGAAACTCCTCCAAATGCCTTTCAATATGGTTCGCAAATGTCAAAGGCACTCGCGTCTTCTCCGTTACCCATAATTCACTTCCTAAAATCGTCGAATGCACCCGCGCAGTCTATCAACTACACCACGAAAAATGAAATAGACTGTAGAATCGAATTTTTCAATGCGAATCCATATGCACCGAACAGCCCGAAAATCAGTGAAATATTTCTGTCGCTTTTTAATATGGCGCACCTCTGAAAGAGCCTTGGCTACTGGAGAGCACTGGAGAGTGAAAATCCAGCCGCCATTTTGGTGACAGTGATGGGATATTGGACGGATTTTTTCGCGCATGCGCGTCCAGCGCAGTAAGGTATCTACAATCTATTTTGTGGGGAAAGTAGCGGACTGCTATTATCACTGATATATATATACTAATATCAGTGACTATTATTGGCGGGAAAATACCGAAAAAGTCCAGGTCGAGGCGACGAGACAAACATGCTACGAGTTTTTCGTAAGTTATTATTAATATTCGATTGGTATACAAATGAAATCGAAACACATTTTGCGAAAATATGAGGGGTGACCAAGGTAACCCATTTTCATCCATCTAAAATTTTCGCGCATGCGCGAAAAAAACCTGTCCAATGTCCCATCACTGCTTGGTGAACGCATGTTGTGCTGTCCTCAAGCGCATGCGCAATTCTTACCTCCTTGTGGACCACTCTCCGACTCTGGAAGGACCCCGTGACGTCAAAACTGGGCCAACTTTTGCGATGGGCTAGAATGCTAGAACGCTGTACAAAAGTCAACTGGTACTTTCTTTTATATAAAAATAAATGTCTTTTTCATATAAATGATTCATGATAAATCTGCACACGCTTAAAAATCTGATTCTCTCGTTTTGATCTGTTGTTAAACCCTGAACTTTCCGGAACTAATTTGAATTTGTGGTTAAAGAACACAGTATCAAAAGAATTGCATTGCTAAAGATTAAACTTAACATTAACTTATTGCCTATATGATCGAAGCATGGATTCTGTAAAATAACAAATTTGTGTTTAAATTTTTATTTTATTGAGAAATGAAAAAAGGTAATTATGCGACAAGAGCACTAGCAGTAGAACTCTCGTATTTCCAATTTGCAGGTAGAGTACCCTTCGACTTATAATAACGGGCAAGCCGATGAATTCTCGATTCGACAAGAATCAATCTGAATTTGCTGTCTTTATCTTTGCGATTTCTTTCCAAGTGCTTTCTGATAGCTACCGCCTTCTTGATCAAATAGTAAAGATCCTCTGGTAAATCCGGAGCGAGTCCCATACTCTTCACAATCCTCAAAATCTTGTTTCCGGTTCGAAAACGTACCTGAGCCACACCGTGAGAATCTCTGAGGATGACACCTGTAAATCATGGTTGATTACTATTTGATTATTATGTACAGCTTGTCAAATCTGTGCGGCTGAATGTCCCCCGCAAGGGAAAATGTCCCCGCTGCGCAATGGTAAATAGGGTGAACTGATCGTCACCTGTCAAACGATGCACGTGGCGACAGTTCAGTTAAAAAGTAAAGTGACACAAGTGTATTCACAGAAACATATAAATAGTTGTTTATATGTTTACTGCTGTAAGAAATAATGGACAGTACACACTTTTGACGAGGTGTGTACCTTACCGTTCTTATATTGCATCCTTCTCTCGTCAAGTGCGGTCTTTGTTTTTGTCTGCGCATTCCTAAGTTTTGGTCAACCACACAGCTAGATTTGACAAGCTGTACGTGCGAAAGTAATTGGAAATATACGAGGTGCGTTAGAAAAGTAATGAAACTGGCAACACTGTCCATCAACCGACATCGCTGTTGCCTTCTACATCGGAAAGGCAGTTAGGTTGAATCGTGACTTTGTTGTCCACACTTGTTTCAAGTTGCTACTGTTGCTAGGAGAGTGTCGAGAGCATCTGAAGTGAAGTCTGAAGACTATCAAGCGTGTTACAAACATGGAGCTGCACCACGACAATGCGTCTCGTCACACAACAATCTTTATTAATAAATTTTTTGCAAAAAATAACATTCATGTGACTCCTCAGCCCCTCTATTTGCTGGATCTCAGTCCCTGTGACTTCTTTTTATTCCCCCGGATCAAAAACCACTTGAAAGGGCGTCATTTTAGCACTGTGGATAATATCCAGAAGAGCGTAACCGACGAGCTGAAAGGTATTCCAACAGAAGCCTTCCAAAAGTGCTATGGACCGTGGAAACAACGCCTCCGTAGCTGCCCAAGGGAATTATTTTGAAGGTGACCACTTTCAGGTGTAAAAAGAATGTCCCATTACTTTTATAACGCACCTTGTACAATCTCAATATTTTATGCAGAATGTATTTTTGTCACAGTTCGCCTCAAAATATCACCACTTTGACATTGCAAACTCTGAGATTATCATATAGAACACTAAACTTATGTATTTATTTGTAATCTGAATGATCTATGGGTATAATGTTTACCAAATAGCATTATCGGGATCTGACATGTTGAGTACTACTGCTGGAAAGTAGAAATACTTTAAGTTTAGCATATAAACTTACAGCATTCGTTAAAAACAACGTTATGGAAGCTGCAATTTTTCCACAGCATAGCGAAAACAAATTTTGATTACTGTCCAAGGAAGGATTGCGATAATAGAGCGAGTAGAAATTTGTTGTTCCGTTTCCATGCTTTTCCAAAGCTGAATGAACGCGTTGTCAACATTACAAGCTTGTCAAATCTATCTGTGCAGCTGAATGTGCCCTGCAAGGGGAAATGTCCTCGCTGCGCAATGGTAAATAGGTGGAACCTCGCAACGGTGGTAAACTAATCGTCCCCCTGTCAAACAATGCATGTGGCATCTTTGTTTTTGTCTGCGCATTCCTTAGTTTTGGTCAACCACCGCACAGCTAGATTCGACAAGCTGTACTACATTTTATTACAGATATTGATCCGAAAAAAAAACGTTTAAAAAACACAGAAGATAATCGATCTGGATTAGAAAGAAGGTTGAATAGGGCTTCACAACGTCATCATTGTCATCAACAACAAATGAATGAATAGTAGAAAAAGTACATTCAGAAATAATTTCAGAAGAAAAAAATAGTCACATACATTCAGATAACGAAACGCTTCTCTATCTCTCTCTATATACTATAATAAAATCGTGTGTGTCTGTCTGTTTGTGACAGCATCAACTGAGAATGGCTGAACGCAGCGTTTCTTCGGGAAGGTTTAGGAGAAATCCATATTCGAAAAAGTCTGTTCGTTCAAAAGTTGTGACGTCATTAGTGACCAAAGATGCTTTTTTCGCCTTCTTTTGGGCATGTTTCTGCTTATAACTTTATAACTTATAAGCTTTAAACTTTATATAGCTTATAACAAAGTCGCGGGTACAGCTAGTTGAATAATATAAATGAGAGAGAGAGAGAGAGAGAGAAGACAGCGAGTGCGATGAACAAGCAGGCATAGAAACATTCATAACAGCAAGTACTCCTGCTCCTTCGTTTAAATATTTTCGGACGCAAGTAAATTCTATAGAGATAAGAACACAATGTTAACATAAAGCACTTTGTTGCCATATTGGTTAGCTATATGTATGTCAATACCCCCATGTCAGATCCTGATACGCAATGATACAATCTATAAAGTAATTATTTATAAATGTTCAACACGACAAAAGATTAAAAAGATTTACCAATTTGAGACGGTGTGTGACCCTTCTTCGCAAGTTTGTAAATTAAATCTTTACAATCGTCCGGCGTCAACTTTAACCATGTTGGTACGCTGCGTCTATATGGCAATGCCGACTGGGATATACCCTTTCTATAAAATAATAAGTTCCCATTATTACAAATCTTGGTATCACAACCAACTTTTTATAACAACAACATTTTTTATAATAATCATGGAAAGCAATATCTAGGAAGCTACTAATTTGATTCGAGACTTACGAATAAATGTAGAATTATAAAAGTGATGTAAGACAATCACTAAATACATGAACCGTTTGCTTTCTGAAGTGTTGAAACTATGAACGTAAATGTCGGTAAATTAAAAATATTAAGGTTATGTTCATGAAAGACTAAAATTTCTATTTATCAAGTGTCTCAGGCACGAATTTTCACGATTCTGAATTTAAATGAACACATCAATCTTAGTTAAAATATGTTATAACATAGAAAAATAAACACTTAAACTTTATTTATTAGTAATTTAAGTAAGCAACACATGGTCGTGAACGGAAAGCTACTTGATCATTTTTCCATACAAGAAATTCAGAAATTTATATTGTAACAACGAGAAAAACGAAGGCAACAACGTGAATAGTGCTTTCAAAATTGTTCACGATTATTAATTTTTTAAATATTTAATTTAGTTTACCCTGGTGCGTGCATACGACCCATCTTTGCGTGGTTTTATCCGACAAGAGACAGTAGCGCCGTTTAGGTTCAGCCAGCAAATAGTAGAATCGTGAATTAATTCAAAATCTGTGCGGGAAAATTAAAAACGAAACTAATTACAAAGCAGTTGCGCAAAGAAAACACTTTAATTCTTTACATTTAATTATTTATAATAAAAAATTATGTTTCGATCGAGTAAACATACTAAGAATAAATTATAAAGTAACATTACATTCATGATTTATTATTATCTCACGTATTGCATCTCAAAAAGGTAAAGAAATGTTGAAATTTTATACAGTACGCTAACATTATCAACAATAGTATAAACCGTAAAAAATTAGATGTTATCTATTATAACGAAAAGAAGTTGATTCTTGATATTTTATCAAAGGGCGCATTTTTCTTTACATATCCACCAGCTTAAAATTAAACTCGGTGCTTTATAGAACTTCCGGCGGATGTTCACAACAGAAATCAAGTGAATATTTATGAAATTTTCAGTTTGTAAATTCTGTGAGTTATAAAAGAGCTTGGTATAAGCATAAAAATTTGTTCTCGGAGGAATTATCATTTATTTTACATTAATGAATGAAGAATTTTCATTTTTTGAAGTTCTCAGTGAAACAGTGAGAAAATAGCGCAACGTCGCGAACGGCGTCGGCAGCCAAAATGTCGGCAGTTTCTCAAGTCTAAGCGTATCCTCTGTCAACATTTGTGAATCTCCATCGAAGTCAACATCGAATCAGTCAATAATTGAATAATTGATAATGTATGATCGATATTGGATTCCTTTGATACAGTGTTAAATCGGAATCTTCGGAATTTCGAAGGTAAATTGACATTTTTTAGGTTCACCCTCGACACTGCTCGATCCTTGTCCTTTTCTCTCTGTGTAATTTCATTCAATATACGAGAAATTTTTTGTAAAATTTTTCCGGCCGATTCCAAACAATCGATTATTTCAACAAAATATTCACCGTTCGCGTTAGAGGATACAATTTCTTGATCTACGATATTTTTTTTGAAGAAACGAAATTAGTGGTGTGTTAATGTGGTTATATACAGTGACTCACAAAGTATTTCAATAAGTTTTCAGTGTGTAATTCAATTGAGTTTTAATAGATTTTCTATGATTATATTGATCGAACTATGAATAAAACTAATAACTTGACGTTTATTTCAATATACATTATGATTCAAATTATACTTGGATATAATTAGTTAGATGTTAAATAATTCTCGAAATTTTCTGTACTCGATACTGAAATATTAGTTCGCTTATACTATTATCGTTCTAGACGTTTGTTTACATTTAGATTATTCAAATTTAGTTCATTTGTTCAATAGATTTTTCATAATTTCTATATTTTAATCTACATTTTTTTCTTTTGTTAGAGTATCCTCTGAATTCTTTTGTTGATTAATTTTATAACACGGTTATTATCAAGTGTTTCATTATGCGTACTCAGTTCTGTATTTTTTTGTTTACTAACAGAATGATAAGCAGGAAAGAAAAGTAACTTAGACCAAAAAATAAAGTGAAACGAAGCAAGGAATTGTGTTAACGTTTTGTGTTTTTAATTACAAGTGGGACATGTGACAAGGCGGGTATGATTTTGTAGCAAAGTTAAAATGTCCAGCGACAACGATCAGACACCCAAATCCGGCAAGCGGAAGAAACTTGTCGTACCTGATAGCGAAGATAGCGACGAATCTATCGTGATATCTCGCAGGAAATCGAAAACTCATGTACGTATCAATTTATATTAATATTCGCGTCGAAATGATTTTTAACTTTAAATAAATGTTAAATGCTTTCGGCGCAACGGTTCGATTGTTTATCATTAATTATCAAACAAAATCAATGGTTCGATCCTAGTTTGGATCCTTTTCGAAAAGGATCCGAGCTAGTTTGGATCCTTTTCGAAAAGGATCGAAACATTGATTTTAGTAATGAACGATCAAACCGTTGCGCCGAAAGCATTTAACATTTATTAACAGCAAATACGATCGATAGTAGAAACATAATTAACTTTAAGAATCGTAATTTTATACACGCAGAGGGTCATAAGCGAAGGTGAATCTAGCGATGAAGACGGAGACGTTCAACGGCGCATTGTAACAAGACAAAGTCGAGTGAGTTGCATTTGAGGTTGATAAAAGAATTATAAACTGTAGTGTGCTGGAAATATCACGATATTCATCTATTTCAAACTTTCAGAGAGTTATTACCGAGGACAATTCAAGTTATAGAAGCAGCAGTACAGATTCAAATAATTATAACCAATTAGGTTGGTTCCATGAGTTTTCATTTGGAGTGATATGTATTAGAAAGAATTGAAACGTTTGTAAATAAACATACAATTAAATTTGAAATAATATTTGCACAATTTATTTATCAGGAGAAAGCAGCGATACTAGCGAATGGCAGTTGGATTGGAGCAGTTCATCGGAATCAGAAAAGAAACCTATTAAACGAAAGGTTCTTGGAAAATCAAGATCTAAAAAGCCCCCTAAAATTCTGTCGGATGTAGATACAGACACCAGCGATGATCAGATAGAAAAATGTCCTATATGTTTACTTCCTTTTAGAAGGCAACAGTTAGGCACTCCTTCTTCTTGCGAACATTGTTTCTGCTTGGAATGTCTACTGGAATGGAGCAAAAATGTAAACACTTGTCCAGTGGATCGTCAAACGTTCACAACGATCCATGTTAGAAATGAGTTTGGAGGACAGGTATGTTCTTCTACAATTGACATCCCATTTCTAATAGTGGTTAACACAAATAAAGTTTATTTTATTTTTCTTATAGATTATAAGACAAGTCCCAGTAGAAGTGACCTCTCGCGTAGAAGACGAACTGCTGGAAGATCCTACGTTTTGCGAAATATGCCATCAAAGCGATAGAGAAGATCGCATGCTTCTTTGCGATGGTTGTGACTGTGGCTATCATTTAGAATGTTTATCACCTCCGATGACAGAAGTACCTATGGAAGAATGGTTTTGCCCAGAATGTTCACAAAACAGTCAGAACGATGCGGAAGCTGTAAGGATTCTTCATCTTCTTTTCATTATTTTCCAAGTATTTATCACATTGCTGAAATGTGAATTATGGGTCATTCCATGCCAAATCGATCACATTTTGCAGACACTATCGTCGATTTTGTTCTAAATGAAATATGTTGTAGCCCATGTGAAATTAGAGGGAGGGTTTAAGTCATCATTTTGCTGGTTTCGAATTTTTTTGAAAAATTTCAATTTTTGCCCATTTTCGCGAAAACGGGCCTCGCTTGCGAATTTTTATCTCAGGAACGATTCGTCCGATTGAGCTACATTTTTTTTGTTTTATTCGGAAAGGATTGGGCTATTACAAAATAATTTTTTCAATCTCGATAATCAACTTTACAATATCGAAAAATTTAAACAAATTCCTTTCTTTTACGTTTTTCACGATGAGGGGGCTGAGTGATTTAAATGTAGAAAAAATATAGTTATATTCCTTTTAAAGGGCTCACTTTAAGGAATATTACCATATTTTTCTGCATTTAAATCATAAGCCCCCTCATCGAAAGAAACGTAAAAGAAAGGAATTTGTTTAAATTTTTCGACATTATGAAGTTGATTGTTGAGGTTGAAGAAATTATTTTATAATAGCCCAAAACTTTCCGAATAAAACAAAAAAAAATGTAGCTCAATCGGACGAAGCGTTCCTGAGATAAAAATTCGCAAGTGAGGCCCGTTTTCGCGAAAATGGGCAAAAATTGAAATTTTCGAAAGCCTGCCATTTCTAAAAAAATTCGAAACCAGCAAATGACTTAACCCTCCCCCCTTAATTTCACATGGACTACAACATACAGGGTGGTTGAAAAGTTCCCGGAATTTTTTAAAGCATTTCAGCAATATAAAAATACCACACAAACGAACGAAACCACACACTTGACTGAATAATACGTTTTATTAATTCATTAACAATGAAATGAACCAAAAACATTTACAACGAATGTTCGAAATTGCCTCCTTTTGATTCGATACATTTACGGAACCCGCTTTCTAAAATTCCCGGCGATGGTCGCTGGTGATGGGCTGAAGAAGGTTCTTTTCACGGATGAGAAAATTTTCACGGTCGAACCCGTACACAACCGCGAAAATCACCGCCAGCTGCTCAAGAAGGGCCAGCATGAGACTTCGGCTGCGAAAACCATCGGCCGCAGCCATTTTCCAGCCTCGGTGATGGCTTAGGCCGCTATCTGCACCACCGGGAAGACGCCACTGGTGTTTATCCCGAGAAACGTAAAAATCTACACCGTCGAGTACCAGGGACGTGTCTTCCGGAGGAATTAAAGCCGTGGACAACGCGACACTTCGGCCAGGGCGGATTCACGCTTCAGCAGGACTGGGCGCCGGCGCATTCCGCCGAATCCACTATCGTCGTCTGCAAATACCTGTTTCCCAGCTTTTGGGGAAAGGATGTTTGGTCGCCGAACTCGCCGGATCTTAACCCGATGGATTACTCAGTATGGTCCATCATGTAGCAAAAAATTTCAGGAAGACGACACGCCACTAGTCCAGTCAACAAAAAGTTGTAGAGGGAAATGGAAGGAACACAATTTTTAACTTTGGGTCTGTGTTTGGACTAGTTAGGAGGTATAAACATACTAAAAGTCCCCACTCCTAGGAGGTGAGCGAGGTGCAGGAGCTCACGTAGAAGGCCCCTTTTTCGGTTTCCCACTTATATCTCGTATATCTATTAAACTACGCGTTCTAGCGATAAGACCATTCTACACAAAATTAAAGCTGACAAAATTTGCCACAAGAGTGATTGGATTCAGTTTTTCGCTATCTCGCATAGTTTCCGAGATATCCGCGCTCAAAGTTCACTAATTGTACTGAAGAGTTCTTTTTCACATTTAGTGAACTTTGAGCGCGGATATCTCGGAAACTATGCGTCCTAGCGAAAAACTGAATCCAATCAATCTTGTGGCACATTGTGTCAGCTTTAATTTTGTATAGAATGGTCTTATCGCTGGGACGCATAGTTTTCGAGATATAAGCGGAAAACCGTAAAAGGGGATGTTCTACGTGCCCACCTGCACCCCGCTCACCTCGTAGGAGTAGGGGCTTTTAGTATGTTTATCTCCCAAGTAGTCCAAACAAAGTCCCAAAGTTAAAAATTGTGTTCCTTCCATTTCCCTCTACATCCCCCTTATGAGCATTCATTGACTGCACTACACGGTGGAGCAGCTGAAAGCGCCGTTGACGCGTGCCTGGGACGAGATTACGGTGGAAGAGTTCGCGACCATCGTCGGGAATTTTAGAAAACGGCTCCGTAAATGTATCAAATCGAAAGGAGGCAATTTCGAACATTTGTTGTAAATGTTTTTGGTTCATCTCATTGTTAACGAATCAATAAAACTTATTATTCGGTCAAGTGTGTGGATTCATTCGTTCGTGCGGTATTTTTACGCTGCTGGAATGCTTGAAAAAATCCGGGAACTCCTCAGCCACCCTGTATTTCATTTAGAACAAAATCGACGATGGTGCCTGCAAAAAGTGATCGATTTGACATGGAACGACCCTTAGTGTGGATTTATAGTGGAGCTGCAAGCATCGATGATAGCGGCGCGGTGAAAAGAAACCAACATTCGTGACATTTCGACACATACTAATGAAAAAGTACATATGTATTTTCTCTGTTTTTCTTTTTTTATCACCGCACAGCTCACCTCGCTGCTCCACTATAAATCTACCCTTAGAAATTTTCTTCGTATAAGCGGAAACCGAATTTTAGTGTATTTTCTGTTCTTCACGACTACGTTTCGTATCTATTCTTCTAGGTGGAGATTGATTTGGACGAGATACCAGACTTAATGGAAGAAGCCCGAAGACTCGGCGTATCATACGGCAGAACACGTACTGGTCAACCTCAAGACACTCAACCACGAATTTTACCTCGTACTAGACATACAGAACGTGTTAGAGCCACTATCCGCAGGTACCGAATCGCTGAATAAAATAAAATTATAATAAGGGTTCTTCATAGAGTTCTGTTTAATTTTGTAATACAGTTTGTTTTCTTTTGTATTTTTCAATATTATATTATACACAATACAACATTATTTAATATATAATTGTGTTAACAGAAGAAATAGAATTTATGACAATCCACAACCAACCCGTCAACAAACGTTCGATCCAAACCAGCCTTCCACCTCTTCTGGTTTGGAGTCATACGGGGACAACAGTCGAAGTCGTTCTCCGAGCAATGCTTTTCATACATGGGGCTCTGGGGATCGAAATTGTTCAGATAGAAGTTCACGAAGATATCAGAGATCTAAAAGCAGCTCGTGTGATTCTAGCGACGAAAGTACTTTCACGAACTCTCGGGGAAGAGCCGATACTAGAAATAATTCGAAAAATTCTGACAGCGGTCGTCCGAAGGGCAATTCTAGAGAAAAGGGCAGCACTTTGAGAAGTAGTAGTAGTAGTAAAAAGTCTGGGAGCAGTTCGACGAAGGGAGGAAGCAGAGCTAAGTCAAGAAAGTCTAGAAAGCCGAGGAAAGTTTCCAGTAGAGAGACAATATTAAAGGAAGTTAGAATCACGGAGCGTAACGAAGATGGGGAAGAAGAAGAGATTGTTACATTTGTCAAAGTAACTCCGATCGGCGTACGAAGAAAGAAAAGAAAAACGAGAAAGAAGGTAATGGCTTAGAATTTTCAATGTATTTATTATTTTAAGCAAATAATCATATTATGTTTCACAGAGGAGAAAGGTTGCACGTCCAGCTAGAACTGTATCGAGCGTTTTGACTAACCCGAAAAGGAGACTCGCAGCTTCTTTAGGTATTTGTAAGCCAGCCAAAGGTGTTCCAGTTTTATTACCTAGCGTTAGAAATCGTACAATTCTGTCGGAAAGATCTGCATTAAACACTGCCCGATACGAAGCTGGAGTCACGAGGCTTAGTCTTCTCGGAGATGGTCTGGGTTTGAATTATAGTCCTCCAGGGTAAATGTTACACTTGATATTTCTCATTAATAGCAGACTAAGATTGGTCCAGCGGCCCCACGCACAATTTTTATTGATATTGTGTGGAAAACAATGGTTTTAGGTTGAAAGATAACCCCCTAAAATTTTAAGTCGCTAACCCTTCGTATAAGGATGATATGAGGGGATAAATACCTTAACTGTATCATTTTTTTCTCGGTTGTTAATTAAGATATTCGGATAAAAAAACGAAAATCCTCGAACTTACCTCCTTCATATCATACATACTTCATTTCACCATTGTGAGCAAATTATTAAGAATAGAAAAGAACATTTAATTTTTTAGAGATGGGAATTGCAAGCAACCCTTCGAGTGACCACTTCCAAAGAATGATTTTTTTCTACCCTTAATAATTTGATCACAATGATGAAAAAAATGTACGATATGAAGGAGATAAGTTTGAGTATTTTCGTTTTTTTTTATCTGAATATCTTAATTAACAACCGAGAAGAAAAATGGGGATTTTATACGAAGGGTTAGCGACTTGGAATTTTAGGGGGTTATCGTTCAACCTAAAACCATTGTTCTCCACACAATATTAATAAAAATTGTGGGTGGGGCCGCTGGATCAATCTTAGTCTGCTAGACCAGACCCCTAGATTAATGGAAATCAAAACTATTTCGAATGTTTGATTTTGCAGTTCCGATATCGAGGATTATCAAACAGCCAATGGTCCTACTATAACTATTCATAGACGCTCTATAATGTCTTCCCGGAGACACCTTCGTGTAAAAAGTATTGCTATCCCTCAACAACCACAAACTGATCTTCTCAGCAGCATAATATGCAGCCAGGAAATGTGGCATTCGAGAAACAATAATGTGATTTTGAAGTCAGACGGTCTTCTATTGATCGACAAGAAGGAAGATCCTGACGATTCGGAGAACAAAAAGATAGAAGATAAAATATCAGCTAATATCGAGAAAACAGATCCTGATGTAAAGGATAAGAAAACATCTAGCACGGACGGACCGCTGGAAGCGTCCGGGATTAATTCAGAGTTAATTACACAGGCTCCAATGTATAATAATCCCTGTGGAGGAGGAAATAGAGGTAACTTCAGGGGTGGCTACAGGGATAACACGAGACACAGTCACGGCGGGCAAAATTATGGAAGAGATTCCCTACCTGGAAGTGGCAGACATAGTTATGGCGGAAGTGGTGGTGGGAATTTTGGAAGGGATTTCGGACCTCCTGCGTTTTACAATCCAAACTTTGAACACTGCGGCCCTCCCATGTTTGGAGGAAGTCCCCCATTCAGGAATCGCAATCCTCAACACTTTCGAAATGAGAGGTATTAACTGTACTTTACATATAGGTGTACTACCAAGTATATTTCTATTATTCGTTAAACTTGAACTGTATTTTATGAAATTTTCAGATTCCGTTTCATGCCTCCAGGGAGACCTCCATTCAATTTTACAGAAGGATTCGAGCACCATTCCTTTCCTGAAAGATTCAATCGTCCTAGATCGCCGCAAAATCCCGTTGAACGGCCTCAGAATAATATGCCTGCGAACTTACCAGACGACTCTGCTGGAAACCAGTCTGTAGAGCAGCAATCGCAGGACACTGAAAACGCTTCGAATAGACAAGAAGAGGATTGCGACATCTATTGCGACATTGAAACGAAATCTGACGGAGAACTTCAAGATCAGCAAAATGGATCGGTGGCACTTTTACCACCCCCGGAACCACCGTCGGGTCTCTTAGATTTCGAAGAAAATTCGAGGAGTGATAAAGACAGCGATCAGGAGTTAGTTATCGACGATAGTCATAAAGAAGACACCCCAAAAAATGATAAGTACGATCCCTTTTCTGTGGATAGCGATAGCGACAGCGAAGGAAAAAAGAACGATGAGGTCGAGGCAGAGAAAAAAGAAGAACAGGCGATAGAAAATGTAGCACCGCCACCTGAACCTCAAGATGCATCGATTCGTTTGTCAGCTTACGACGATGAAGATGAAGAGGATTCTCAAGCGGACTGTCCTAACTTTTCGATCTACTCCTCTCAAACAATGGACGTTGCTCGACACACCGAACAGCAATTATCACAACAGATAGGACCTCTTGAACCACCCCCTCTTCCACCTTCAATACCAGACGATGATGATGTTATTGTTGGTGATGTTCAGGCTTGTGATCTTGCCGATATCCCAGAGCCATCCGATCCGTATGTGGAAGCATTGAGGAAAGAAAGGCAAACATTAAGCAAAATTCCTCCGAAGAAAATCTCTCATGACAGCAGGGGTAAAATTACCTTCAAGATTGGAACAAAACTGAAGATTAATAACAGATTATTAGGGTTGCAGGGGGAGGAAAAAGAAATTGAAGAAGAAAAGAAAAAGGAGAATGAGGTAAGTGCTATATTTGATAGTCTGTTATTCATTTCGTAGGGGTGTGCGGGTACCCGAAATTTCGGGTTCGGGTCGAGATCCCGAAAGTTTATAAACTTTGGGTACCCGAAATCGCAGTCGGGTCGGGTCAAGTCGGGGTTCCGAAAGTTTGCAATATTCGGGTACCCGAAGTTAAAGTTGTATTTATATTTTTTAGATTTAGATATTTTAGATTTTTCAGTTGAATCTTTTATTTTCGCTGGCAGGTTCAGAATGATTTTTGTATTTCCCATGTAATCGGTTCTCGAACTTCGCGACGAAAAGGAATAATTTCGAATACATTATGTGAAATAACAGTATTTTATTTTAAATTCGCGTGTAGGAAGCATAATTGCTCTACTTTTTCCGATATTATCTACCCATAATCTAGCAGTATTAACATTGGTATTATTTGTTTGAGTTAGTGTTTTTGCTTCAATTTCAACTCTTAAATTTTTCAAATTTCGATTTCAACTTCAATTTCAACTCTTTGATTTCAACTTTGACTTCAATTTGCATTTCAACTTCAATTCCAACTTCAATTTGCATTTCAACTTCAATTCCAACTTCTATTTGCATTTCAACTTCAATTTCTATTTGAACTTGTTCGATTTCAACTTCAACTCGTCAGTTTCAACTTTAATTTTTATCACTTTTATAGTGATTTAATTGGAATTGTTATTTTTATTAAACTTTTTATGTCAATTCCACATGCGTTCTTCGGGTAAAGCTAGGTTTAACTTTAAACTCGTTTTTGTCGAAATCTATTTTTACTCTTCCCTTCTTTGAATTTAATTAATATTTATGGGCCTTTAAGACCTCTTAGGCACGTCTTGAAGACCTCCCGAATGTCGTACGACCGTCTAATGAACGTCTTCTAGACGTCTTAGAGACGTTTTACCGTTTTCTAACACAAGTCATTCAGGCGACGTTCGGAAGACGTTCGTAGGACAATCGGGGCATCTTTAAGACGTCTTTGTGCTATCTGGGTAATTGATCGAGAAAAACCTGGAAACTTAATTGCGCGCCTAGTATAAGAGCACTGTTTAGGGAACAGTGTTTACTACAAATCGAAATATTATTAGAACCAATGATTGCAGTAACAGCAAGACAATACCTTGACATTCCTGTCACTCAAGTATCCAGCGAACGATTGTTTTCTGACGCTGGAAATATTGTCACAGTCACGAGAACAAAACTTTTATCGGAAAAAGTAGAGCAATTATGCTTCCTACACGCGAATTTAAAATAAAATACTGTTATTTCACGTAATGTATTCGAAATTATTCCTTTTCGTCGCGAAGTTCGAGAGCCGATTACACGGGAAATACAAAAATCATTCTGAACCTGCCAGTGAAAATAAAAGATTCATAATTGTCAATACTCAATTCATAAGATTGAGTACCCGAATATTGCAAACTTTCGGGACCCCGACCCGACCCGACTGCAATTCCGGGTACCCGAAGTTTATAAACTTTCGGGATCCCGACTCGAACATTGCCCGACTTGACCCGAAGATCGGGTACCCGCACACCACTATTCATTTGACAATATACGTGCAATACATGACATTTTTATATGAATTTTTTTAGCTAGTAAAGGAGGAGGAAACCTCTATCGACCGTGAAGAAGAAAGAAAGAAAATTTCGAAGAGTAGATTTGAAGAAAGTCAAGCAAAAGAGGATAAGAAGGAGGAAGAGGAGGAGGAGGAGGAGGAGGAGGAGGAGCCAGAAGTGTCCTCTACATTTGTCGTTATTCCAAATCTAAAACGAGTAGAAAGTGCAAACGAAGATCCGAAAGAAGAAGAAGAACCGGCAGGAGCATCCGCAGTTGTTGCAACAGAGAAAGTATCTTCATCAGATGTACCAACCGAAACCACTCAGTTATCTCCTAAAAAAGTGGAAAGTGAGTTAAGCAATGAGTGTTCCTCAGAACTGGTGTCGGAGGGTGGTAGCGAGTCTCCTGCTTCGCTTCCTAAAACTTCAAATGCAGATATTAATGAGGAAATTCCAGAAGAGCCGACAAACATCGAAGAATGTCAAGTCAAAGATCCTGAAGATCCTGAGAATGAAAAGAGAGAACAACCGCCGCGTCGTTTCGGTGTCGAGGAAGAAGAAGAGGAGGACGAGGAGGAGGAGGAGGAAGAAGAGGAGGAAGAAGAAGAGGAGGACGAGAATAAAAAAGAAAGATTTCCTATCGAGAAAGAGAAATCGAACGAGCAAGCAACAGTTGAAGAACTTGTCGAACAAAGCAAGGATTGGGAATCTGACGGAGCTTATACTCCCTGCAAAGATGAGCTTCCTCTGAAGGAGTCTAAATCGTCGGAGCAATTGCCACCGATTGAAAGTGGCTTGGAACCGATTACACCGACGAAGGATAAGCCGGACGACTTGGACAGCTGCAGAACACCGGTGGATTACAATGTCTTGGGAACTGAAGCTATTTCAGAAACGGATGAAGCAATGAATTTCGAGGATGAGCTAACTTTATTGAGTTTGCGAAAGGAAAAGGAAATGGAAGATGGCGAGATAGTTGAAGAAAAGACTGCGAAGGAAGGTGAAAAGGTAGAGAAGGAGAAAGAGGAAGAGAAGAAACGCAAGAAAAAGGAGAAGAAGGAAAAAAATAAAGAAACGGAGAAGAATAAAGAAAATATTGCATCGGAGAATCAAGTAGCCTGGAAGAAACTGTCGAAGAGTACGAAAGAGAGATCGTACAGAGACAAGGAGAGAAGATCGAAATCAAAAGAAAAAGAAAAACCGAAGAAGAAGAAGGAAGTAGTAAAGAAAAAAGAGAAAAGGAAAGAATTGCCTAGGTACGACGTCAGGAAAATAGTCGCGGAGAGGCCTTCGAGACCTAGAAAAGACGAATACGGGCGGGACATAAGGGAGAAGTCGCGACAAAGAACCAGATCCAGAAGTCTGAGCTCGAAACGATCTAGATCGTACTCGAAGCTACGCTCTAGAAGCAGATCCAGAACTAGAATCCAAAGATCTTGGTCCAGGGATCGTAGATCTTATTCGAAATCTCTTTCGAGGAGAAGATCCCTCTCCAGAGGAAGACGCAAGTCGCCGAAAAGAAGGTCAACCTCGAGAAGACGATCTTCGTCGAGAAAAAGATCGCTGTCACGAAGGCGATCGAGATCTATATCTCGCAAACGAAGATCTCTGTCGAGGAGAAGGTCCAGAAGATCGGTCTCAAGATCTAGGAGATCCTTGTCGAGGTCTCGGCAGAGGAGATCCTTGTCGAGATCCAGAAGGTCCTTATCTAGATCTCGCGATAGGCGTAAGGATAAGAAAAAGTACAAATCTCGCAGCCGATCGAAGAATCGGAAAAGATCTCGGTCGAAATCACCGAGGAAATCTTCGAAATCTAGGGAGAGGAAGCTCCCGAAGAGAAAAGCACAAAGTAGATCGAGATCCAGAGGAAGATCTTGTTCGAGAAATTGGGAACAAGTAGAGAAAATCGTCGAACAAGATTTCTCAAGGGATAGGGAGGAAAGAGACTCCTGGAGTGCTCAGTGGACACCATCTTGGTCTAGATCTAGGTCGAAAACACCTCAGCATGTACAACAAGAACCAATCGCTTCTAGAGAATGGTCTCCGGTGTTGGACAACGTGAATGTTCCACCGAAAAATCTGACTGTAATTCTAACAAACAAGGAAGCCATTAAGAAGAAGAAGAAAGATCGCAGGAAAGAAAACAAGAAAGGGAAAGACGAGAAAAAGAGAAAAGGAAAGAGAAACAGAACTCCGCCACCTTCGAAAGAAGTTTTCGCGAGCGGAGATAATATTTTAGTCAGCGTGTGTTTCAACAAAGACAACGAGAACATTCAAACCGGAGTTCCAGAACTTCCGGAAACAATTCCTTTGATTCCTCCTTTGAAACGACGCCGCAGAGAGCCGCTTCAAACCGATCCTCCGAAACGTTCGAAGAAAGAGAAGTCGAAAGATAAACGGTCCAAATCACCGAAACCTAAAAAAGACAAAAAGAAAAAGTCGAAAGCTGCTGAAATAGCAGCCACGAAAAAACCAGTCGCGGTGATCGATTTGGATCAATCGCCGTTCAGAGAACAGACTCCATCTCCGAGAGACGTGATAGTTCTCAGCGACGACGACGACAAACAAGAACAAGAAATAACTCCCGATCAGTGTCAACCTTCGCAAAATTCACCGCAGCGAGAACAGTTTGTTTCTCAAGGACCAAAAACTCCTCCGGAACCGCAAATAAAATTCTCGATAAACAAACAAACTAGCAACTTACGGCCATCAATGTTAAATCCACTTTTAGATGAAGAAGAGGAAGAAGAGATGGATGAAAGAGTCGAAGAGGAATTAGAGATGAGAGCGCAAGAGGAATTAGAATTGAGATTAAAAATTGGACCAAACACTCCTCCAGAGCCTCCAACATCTCCTCCGACTAGTCCGGACGCTTACGATCCATTCGATCCAACGAAATCTAGATCTCCGACGCCCGATGCCAGTCAAGAAGCAAATTCCAGCGACGAGAGAAGAAGGTCCCCAAGAAAACATGACTCTGTGGATGTAAATATTCACGAGGAGGAGAACATGCAGAAGCAAGAAAGGCAGAGCCAGGAGAAACAATTGGAGAAGCCGAAAATTATTTCTATGGTTACAATCAAAAGAGCTTCTCCGCAAAGAGACGATGCGAATGAGAATGAAAATATCAAAGATGCTGCGGTTTCGACAGGAAATTTAGAAGGACAGCAGAGTCAGCAGAATGTACAGAATCAAAATAATCCTTTTAACGTAATGAATCCTGTACTTGCTACGGTGGCTGCAGCAGTACAAAGAAGCGGAGTATTCAACTCTTCGAATGCGAACAGCAATCAGCGTAACTTGTTGCAGTCGAATCGAATTTCACCCAGTAACCAGCAGAAACAACGCTCCGGTGATCGTTCTCAAGCATCGACAGTCTTCGCGAATTCCGGTAAACCAAGGAGTTCAAAGTCCGGACAGACAAAGAATAATGGGCAAAATGGAAACGATGCTTGTGCAGAAACAACCGATAATGTGGATATGTCTTCTCCGTATTCGCCTGGATCGACTCTCAGCGACGGTATTTTCGATCCACCGAGTCCTGGAAATTTCAATAGTTCACCTGGAGCTGGGGCAGGAACTACTGGAGGAACCGTTGGAGGATCGCAGCCTACGAAAAATAGCAACTCGAAGGCAACGAAAAGTGCAGAGAAAAAGGATACATTCGATACGCTTTTTGGAGCTGCACCAACGACAAAGACTGCTAGCAAGCCCGCCAGAAGCAAAAAACCTGACAAGGATAAAAAGAAAAAACCGACAAATCCAAAGGTTGGTGTACGCATGGATGAGAATCAGCTTCAGATATTGGATGATCTTCCAAGTTCTGCTGTCGAGATGCAGGTCAAGGATAAGGTTTGATTTTTGTTGCAACTACACAGTTTCAGTACATTAAAGAAGTTTCGTCACATTTAAGAAGCCATAAATATCAAACGATTTCGATCCACTTCAATCAATCAATTCCATCAAAATATTTCTGCACCTCTTACTGTATATTACAAATCCTTCAAAGTTGTCTTTAGAATTGAACTATACGAAATAATATCTTTCTTGAAACTTGAATCGTTGCAATTGCCTCGTGACTAATTAGTATTATGTTTTAGTTCCTAAAGAAACTAAATCGTCAAGAACGAGTGGTGGAAGAAGTAAAATTAGTGTTAAAGCCGCACTACACGAAAAAACATGTTACAAAGGAAGAGTACAAGGATATTATGCGAAAAGCAGTACCTAAAGTAAATAATATATAATATTAGATGACGACAATCTGTGAGGACTTTTTACCTATTTACTTGACTATTTACTATTTACTTACCCGAATTTTATTGTTTCGTTAGATATGTCACAACAAGACGGGAGAAATCAATCCGAAAAAGATCGCCCATTTAATAGAAGCTTATGTAAGGAAATGCAGAAACAGTAAGAAGAAAACCACTGAGAGTTCTTCTGCGAAGGCCTCTAAACCTGCGTAAGTACTGTGTAATTTATAATCATTTTCCTGAAGACATCTTTTACACTTCTTTTTAAGTCTGTACACGTTTCGTAACAAAAAGACGCCTTTTGAAGACGTCGATTATATGGCAGAAATGAGACGTCTAAAAGGCATATTTCTTCAGCCGTAAAAATGACATCTCCAAAAAGGCGTCCTTTAGGCGTCGTCTGCACGTCGTTTTTAAGTTTGTACGTCTTTCGTAACAAAAAAACGCCTTTTAGACGTCTACAAGACTCTTCTTTGCAGACGTCGCTTTTATGGCAGAAATGAGACGTCTAAAAGAGGTATTTCTTCAGCCGTAAAAAAGACATCTCCAAAAAGGCATCTTTTAGACGTCGTTCTTAAGTCTGTACGTCTTACGTCACAAATAGACGCCTCTTTGGAGACGTCGTTTTTATGGCAGAAATGAGACTTCTAACATATGTCTTCCTTCAGCCGTAGAAACGACATCTCCAAAAAGGCGTCTTTTTGGGACATTAGACATAAAAACGTCGTAAAAACGACGTCTAAAGGACGTCATGTGCTATCTGGGTAAAATATGCGTATATCCGTGTATCGAAATACACGTGTACACGTGTATTAAACATTACACGAACTCAAACACATATACCGGGTGGTTCACGACAAACGGGCCACCTAAATAGCTCCGTTAGGATTAGAGATAGAAGAAAATGTTAGAGAGAAAAGTTGTACTGTTAAAGGGGGCAAATATGGTGATATAAAAAAATGTTCCGATTGTAGTCGTTTTCAAGGTCTTTTGAAGGTCATCGATGATTTTCAAATAGCACCATATATTTTGTAACTTGACAGTGTTGTTGTAGCTGATGTCAAGACGAGTTCAATGAYGTGGTWCACTATGACCTTCAAATGACCTTGGACTCATTAATAGATRTAGTTTGACTACTCTGTTTGTGATCAACGGAAATTTAATTTCTTCAGCCATTAGCTCYCATAACACGTATTCCGTTAACSKAMRKTGATTYCTAAGCGTACACGRAACAAGATTWTYAACWAAMT
>JAQQRW010000024.1:27080-58103 GCA_028455765.1 Lasioglossum oenotherae
TAWGTAKRMCGAGATGGACATCWGYKATCAGGWMATCGRWYTWTKKMRAGWSKAWCAGYTTMTCGAWRACCGWTTRACGACTTWCGTTAMTCAAAYGRRMATAAGAYCGRTCTTATGYTCSWTTKAGTWACGWAAGTCGTYAAACKGTYWTCGAKAARCTGWTMSWCTYKMMAWARWYCGATGACCATWMCTGACTCGGCAKAYRTMCMWCTMGTTCTRYTKATTTAAATYTWGTTAAAAWGTGTMCGYKTAKWARKCAMYKTMSGTTAACGGAATACGTGTTATGRGAGCTAATGGCTGAAGAAATTAAATTTCCGTTGATCACAAACAGAGTAGTCAAACTAYATCTATTAATGAGTCCAAGGTCATTTGAAGGTCATAGTGWACCACRTCATTGAACTCGTCTTGACATCAGCTACAACAACACTGTCAAGTTACAAAATATATGGTGCTATTTGAAAATCATCGATGACCTTCAAAAGACCTTGAAAACGACTACAATCGGAACATTTTTTTATATCACCATATTTGCCCCCTTTAACAGTACAACTTTTCTCTCTAACATTTTCTTCTATCTCTAATCCTAACGGAGCCATTTGTATATTCTTAAATACATTCTGAAAACAATTTATGTTAATTACTGTTAGGAATGCTCAACCTAGACGTACACCATTCTTTCCGCATTAGGCCCACATTCGTTTTTAGGGGGCGAGTACGATTTCCGTGGCCCCTCGTTTTGAGGTTATATTTGTGTTCTTGGGGTTATTTCAAGAAAAAAATTTGTACAGGGTGCGGCACCTAAAACAGGTCACCTGAATAACTCGCTTGCTTTTGAAGATAGAAAAAAATGAATGAGACCCAACTTACTTGATATCGAGGCGCTCGTAATCTGATGTCATTAATTTTTTTATAGGTGGAGACGTCAAGGAGATATGAAGGTCAACTCTATTTTCTTAAAGGGAGTGTGGCATTTTTTAATACATGAATGGATGCAGCTGGACATTAGTTATAAAAAAGTACTAACCTAAGTATGTCGAAAAGTTAGTAGTTCAGGAGATATTACAATTTAAATAACTCTAAAATGTCATTACTGTCGTACTAAGACGTTAGTGTTTACTTACTTGTGTAAGGTCTTACCACGCCAGTAATGGTATTTTAGAGTTATTTAAATTGAAATATCTCCTGAACTACTAACTTTTCGACATACATAGGTTAGTACTTTTTTGTAACGAATGTCCAGCTGCATCGATATATGTATTTAGAAATACCACATTCCATTTAAGAAAACAGAGTTGACCTTCATATCTCCTTGACGTCTCCACCTATAAAAACAATTAATGACATCAGATTACGAGCGCCTCGATATCAAGTAAGTTGGGTCTCATGCATTTTTTTCTATCTTCAAAAGCAAGCGAGTTATTCAGGTGACCTGTTTTAGGTGCCGCACGCTATAGATAACATGGTGTCAAATCGGCCTGGTTTAGCCGGTAAAGTAGATAGTTTCCTGTTTTTTTTATAAATTTGCAAATATCTCGGTAACCATGCGAAATATGGCAAAATATCAAGAGACCTTTTTCGTAGAAAATGAAATTTCCAACAATTTATGTCCTATGACAAAAGCTTTGTTAAATTTTGGTTGCAACTACAGTAAACTTTACGTTTAGGGAGGCAGCTCCCCACACAGACAATAACACATACACACCCACCCAGTGCTTAACACGCACCCAGTGTTTCTAAAAAGAAGGTCACCCATATACATGTATAACGAGAGTGACATACTACTCCTGAAAAATGGAATTTTAACATCATTTTAACGTTTCTTATAGAAAATTCAATTTCCTACAAAAAAAGTCTCTTGATATTTTGCCATATTTCGCATAGTCTGCGAGATATTTGCAGGTTTATAGAAAACAGGAAATCTACTTTACCGGCCAAACCAGGCCGATTTGACACTATGTTATATACAGGGTGTCCCACGCAACTGGAACAGACTGTAGATATCAGAGATCCCCATTTCACGTGTATCTAAATACACGTGGTACGTGAACCAAAGTGCGAATTTAAGGATCCGTGAATACGAATCCTTGAATGTGGGTCCGTGTACACGGATCCACGAATACGTGAATACGGGTCCATGTTACACGTGGCTGCGAACACGGATCCGTGTACAGCAGGCGTGGGCACGGGTGGAGCCCAGTGATGTGATTGAAGCTGCCGCAGCAGCGCCGTGGCTCGCGCATGCGCGGCCAATACAGTAGCGTATCTACAATGACGCAGCCGCGCGGCCAGGGCCCTGACGCCTTGAGGCAGTTATTCAGGCGGGAAAGGAGTGTTATTGGCGGGACGGCGGGATGACTGATGGACGACAGACGATTATATATTCTTTTGCGTAGTTATTGCAGTGCTCTTTCCCTATCCCATCCTCAAAATAAAGAATAAGTTTCAATTATAAAAGTCTGCGGGGTGCTCAAGCTACCGGATTTCATCGAAAATAGTTATGTTACTGAGGCTGAAATTGCCGCGCATGCGCGAGCCACGGCCTGCTACGCCAGCTTCAATCACATCACTGGTGGAGCCCCTCAAACGCCTGCTTCCCCCACCAAGCTTCCTTTCGGTGGCGCTCTTCGTGGCTCCGATGCACGAGGCCTGCGCAGTGCTTGCGTCAAGCGAAACGCGTCCTTCTTACATAGTAACGACGGATGCTGGTGGGGGACAGTGGGCGCTACGGTAGGGACAGTTTTGCCTCAATTGAGGCAAAATTGCCCACGCCTGGTGTACACGGATCTGTCAACACGGGTCCGTTCGACACGTTCGAGTCCGACAACTGAGGCGTTATTGTTTTTAGATCGAATTCTTTTCTACTGTTGACGTTAGAAGTGAGACAATAATAAAGTTGCGGTAAATGGCATATGTAAAATAAAAATACGAACATTTGTGAAATTAAAATACACGGGTACCTGTGTACTTAGTATTACGTGGATTAAAATTCGGATTCGATTATTGCACATGAAATGGGGACCTCTATTAGATTTGATTCTGGAAGTGAGTAGCGCAGAAGGAAAGAGACACTGAATAAATTAGCGGAAATAGCGCACGAAATAAAACAGGTGTTAGAAGAGCGATGCGTTCATTGCGAAATAAGGAAGGATAACAGAGATAGACATAAGCATGCATTTAAAGACGACAGCATTGGTGACGCGTAAATATAAACAGAGAACGTATTTATGTAACACCTGCGTTACTTGAGGCGTGAGCGTGATCAAGGACTGTCCAGAGCTAACATAAATTCTGAAATACAAATTTTTGGGCTACAGGTAACAAAAAATAATTGACACAATTTTACGAAATACAATTTATTCAATTAATTTTCTATTTTGGTACAAGAAAACTAAAATGTTTACATTCTCTGGTAGTAAACGCGTCCTTTTTCAAAATTGAAAGCTCACCTTATATACATACATATGTATCACCGTATATACATAGAATATTGTTCGATCATCGTAGTGATATATCTGTAGAAACAGTTAACGCAGTGATGCCAGAATCACGCGTAGTGGGTTTTTTTCCCCTCCGCTCGCTCAGCCGATTCGACCCCCTATTTCGTAATAAACGCATCGCTCTTCTAACACCTGTTTTATTTCGTGCGCTATTTCCGCTAATTTATTCAATATCTCTTTCCATCTGCACTACCTGCTTCCAGAATCACATCTAATAGAGGTCCCTATTTCACGTGCAATAAACGAATCCGAATTTTAATGCACGTAATATAATACTAAGTACACGGATACCCGTGTATTTTAATTTCACAAATGTTCGTATTTTTACTTTACATATGTATTTTAATATACGGTCATTTAACGTCGAACAATTTACCGCAACTTTATTATTGTCTCACTTCAAACGTCAACAGTAGAAAAGAATTCGATCTAAAAACAATAACGCCTCAGTTGTCGGACTCGAACGTGCCGAACGGACCCGTGTTGACGAATTCGTGTACACGGATCCGTGTTCGCAGCCCGGTGTAACACGGAACCGTATTCACGTGTTCGTGGATCCGTGTACACACGGTGGCTGCGCGGAAAAAACAGTAACGTATCTATGATGACGAGGTAGTGGAGCTCTGCGTTCTGCGCCCTGCGCCTTGAGACAGTTATATTGGCGCGGAAGTACCGAAACAATCTGTTCCGGACAAAAAACTTCAGGACGTGTCCTACAAGTTACAAAATATACACAAATGTACATGTTATACATTCATTTTTCAGAATCAAATCATACAAATCTTTTCAAATTCTGCGGGGTCCTCAAGGTACCCCATTTTATCGAGAAACTTACGTTACTGAGGCTGCAAGCGCCTCTAGCGGCCATTCGCCTTACGAGAAATGCTCGACGATATCGGAACAGTGATGGTAGGTAAGGCGCTCTTTTCGCGCATGCGTGACTATTCTAACCTCGGACGGCCTCAGTCATGTATGAAAATCGGGTACCTTCATGGATATAGGAATATAGGGATGGAGCGTGAGCTAGCATTATAGGCAAGGGGGGTAATTTCTTTTTCGGAAGAGGCAAGGTAGGAAGTTTGCATCTTTTTGATTGGTGGTTTTTCTGTGCATACTCTCTACCGCCAAGTATGAAAAATGTTTACAGATTGCTTACATATCTGACAAGTTGAAACTACAAAAGTGATAGTTAACCCTTTGTCCTATAATAACGTATAACACTCGTGATATGAATTATGTTCCAAATATTATAATGAATATTGTTAAATAATTAAAAGTGAAGAAAATGAAAAGTTGTATAAATTTTCGATAACGGCAAATAGAACGAGGGATTAAAGAAAACTAAAATTAGAGAATATAGAAAGGAAATTAAAACGTGCAACACTAATTAAAGAACATACTAATTTTACATAATTTCTTATTTATATTTTAAAATCATTATTTTTAGTAAATGAATAGGTGTTATATATTTAATAATTAATAGGGATAACATAAATGTAATTTTTTCTTGTAGTATAATTAAAAATAGGGTACAATTACTCCGTTCTGGCTGTTGGGCTGTACTAAAAGGTTATGTCTGGTTATCTGGTTATGTACAAAGGTTTTGGTTATGTATGTAACTGTATGTAACGCATGCATAATGACGTACTGCGCTGCGCCGGACACAACCAATGAAAAAGATGCAAACTGCTTCTACCTCGTCCCCTCCTGAAAAAGGCTTCCACCCCGCAACGACACACAGTGGGCCAGATCGCCGCGCTAGCTGTTCACGCCTATTTCACCATTATTTCAAAATATAAAGACCACATTAAATAGGTCGTTGGATTCGTCTTGGCGTCCGCTATAACATTATTGAATAAAAAATATATAGTTATAAATAAATATTGGAGGTGACCAGAATTTTTTATTTAAAAAAAGAAATTATTCAAATTTTTTGTATTGAGATTTGTAGAAGACTGAAACATTTTTTTGTCATACCTCCGGAAATGTTTGAAAACTCGTGTGAATAATGAATAATATTTGAAAACTGGCTGTTCATCATTATTTCAAAACATAAAGACCACATTAAATATATCGTTGGATTCCTCTTGGCGTCAGCTATAACATTATTTAATAAAAAATATGAATATATATCCCACGAGCAAGTTTTGCATACCAGTTCTTTATTCGATAATGGGGTGAAGCTATGAAAGCTTCTAGTGCCTCTAATTGGTAATGTTTATCAATGGTGGTATAATCAAAAAAATTCATAAGATAGGTCTGGGTTAGATCTTTACACTCTTAAGAGCTGCTGAGTGGTCGTCAATACGTCTCGTGCAACGCGACTCGCCGCGGAATTGCGTGTCACGCGACGCTTTAAACCAACATAATTTCCATGCTTGGGTCGATTTTGGTGCGAAATTTACAGGATCTTTTAGAGGAGACGTTGCTGCAAATGTTCCACTTTGTTAGAGCACGACACTATGTAACACTTTTAACTTATCCCTTGTCAAAGGTGAAAAACTTTGACAGTATTCCTTAGTTGACTAAGTATTTTTTAACTTCCCGATTTTATAGGGAAGTTATTGTAATGACCCCGAAAATCGAAAATCGATTTTTTAGCAGATCTCCACGTTTCATGGTCATTGGAGTCATTTTAGACTATTTTTATCAATATGACCGTATGTGTGTGTGTGTGTGTGTGTGTGTGTGCGTGCACGCGTATGTCCGTTTCTATGTAATCAAATTTTTCGTTAACGTTTTCAGAAAAAGTAACCACGCGATCAGGATGATGAATGATGCAATCGATGTGCCCCGCTGTAACTTAGAGCTGATTAGATTTTGGTCCACTTTCGTCCAGTAGTTTTTTAGTTTTTTTAGTTTTTTTCGAAAAAAGTTCATTCAACAATGCAATTTATACGAGAAAACGGAAAGTTTCCACCGAAGAAACAAACGTAATTACACAAAAAATTAAAAAAAAAATTTTTTTTTGTACCTCATGATTTTTCCGCTTACAATAATCGAAAATTATCCCAATACAAGAGTGAGTTCATCATCTCTACTCCCGAGAATACATTTTCAAAGAATATCGATGAAAGTACAAAAAAAAAATTTATATTACAATCTTTAAAAAAACAATCAGTTCAAAACGAATTATTAACTGAGATTAAATTGAAAATTAATATAAACTATATGATAATTATTAATAACATTGATGTTGAAAACGGATTGGTTAATGGAGCACACATGCGGAATATTAAATTACTTTTCAAGAAAATTCTAAAATTGCGTCGATATTGTGGTTAGATTTTCCAGGCCAGAGTAGGAGTGAAAGTAAGAACTCGTTATCGTGATTATATGAAAAATGCAAATATTCATCAAAATTTGACACCAATAATAAAAATCTCGAATCATGTAAATATGTCGAGTGAGGAAAAATAACAAATCACACGTAGTCAATTTTCAGTGGTTCCTGCTGAAGCGATTACGATTCATAAAAGTCAGGGACAAACATACGAGAAATGTATGTTTGAATTTTAAAACATTAGAAAAACGAACTTTACAAATGTTGTATGGAGCACTGAGCAGAGTTTCAAAATTGAGCGGTTTATATATTTTGGGACAATTTAAATTAACAGTATCGAAGAAAACCAAGATCGATACTGCAAACCCGAATAATGAGAAGTTGTATCGTTTGCGAAAAACTAATTAAGACAATTTATTTTGCAACATTAGTACGCTATAACATGGAACCAAGTGAGCAACGAGCCTACGATGTTCGTTTAATGCGAGGTCATATAGCAAACATTTTGATAAGTAGAAAACTATTTAATTTCCCTGACAACGTATAATCTTCTTAAAATGTACTAAAAATAATGATAATAATATACTGCAACTAACGAATCGGGAAGTTCTTTGTGTGGCTCTTGGAGAGTCACACACCAAATAAAAAACATTAATAGCTGCAGGCCCTACTAGCCATGCGTACCACTAACCCTCTCGCAAGAGCAGTCCTATCCGCGAGCTCGCGAAGCGAGCGAGCAAAACCAACCCTACTCGCGAGTGAGCGAAGCGAGCGAGCAACAATAACCCTCTAGTTTTTATAACAAATTATGAACATTAATGTTTAGTTCCTGGTGCGTTCTAAACATATACATTCTTCATACAAAAAAAAAATTGGGCACTTAATCTTCAGTAGGTTTTCCAGGACAGCGTTATGAAGAAAAGGAATTTTTCGGTGACAAATTGTATCTGAAAAAGTTTAATCTTTGAACGCTTATTGTAACGAGAGTTTTTAATAACTTTAATTAATATTATCGGTTTCGAATGTAATGGACATTTAAGAAACGTTGTACATTCGTCAAAAATCGATATGAGGACTTTTTAGCTCGTGAACAGCTAGCGCGTCGATCTGGCCCACTGTGCGACATCCTCCATCCCTATATTCCTATATCCATGGGTACCTTGGCCAACCCGCTAATTTTTGACCCCTGCCATAGGGCGCCGCCGAGACCGCCACAGTTCCCCACAAACATCGGACGTAGATACGGTCCTGACGAAACTCGCGCATGCGCGAAAAAAGCGCCTTACCTACCATCACTGTATCGGAACCTTAGACCATATACCTATAGACCCGGCGCAGATAATTTTACCCTCGGAAAAGATGAAGACAGTGTGACGTCACGTTCTCGAAAGATAGGACAGGATAATTTCAAAGAATTTGGCATTGTATCATGAAATTATCTATTATAAACTGTATTTGAGATACAGACGTTTATATATTCTGTATGTTTTATTAAGATATATTATTAAGAAGTTATCGGCAAGTGTACCGGAGTACCTGTACGTTCTGTTTCATTATAAATCAAAGAACTTTTAGCTTCGATAACTTCCTAACGAATAAGTTTAGGGCATATGTATGCAGTACTTTTATGTAGAACACAACAAACTGCATCGATTGGCGCAGTCAAAAATGTAGGTTTCCATTTTAAAAAAAAGTGCAGTTGAATTTTTCTGATGCACCGATGCACAAAAGTGCATAAAATTAGTTGCGTAGTATGCACCGTCTGATGCCACTCAACTTTTTCGTATAACATTTTCCTCTATTCCCGATCGTTTAGGAGGTACAGCCTGTTCCAGTTGCGTGGGACACCCTGTATTTACCGACAGTGATGCCAGAATCATGGGTCGTGGGTTTTTTCCCCTCCGCTCGCTCAGCCGACTCGACCCTCCACTCTGACGCACCGTCGTTGACACGTTGCTTCTACTGCGCACGCGCTACACACGAACGTATCTCTATCAGAGTATCTCGGCAGAGTAGACGACGGTGCGTGGCGACGACGGGCGTCAGAGTGGGGGGTCGAGTCGGCTGAGCGAGCGGAGGGGAAAAACCCACTACGCGTGATTCTGGTATCACTGTTTACCGGAGGCAGTTGTTCTGCAACTTCAGCGAAATATAAGTATGCTCGGAAACTGCGCAGCTGATAAAAAAATGTCATAGGACATAAATTGTTGGAAATTCAATTTCCTACAAAAGAGATATTTTGCCATATTTCGCATAGTCTGCGAGATATTTACAGGTTTATAGAAATACAGGAAATCTACTTTACTGTCTAAACCAGACATTTTTTTCTTGGAATAACCCCAAGAACGCAAATATAACCTCAAAACGAGGGGCCACAGAAATCGTACTCGTGCCGTTTTTAGGCGTTCTTAACTGAAATTCTCGTCGGGATTATTACAGAAAAATTTCATATTGAAGTGCTACATAATTTGTTCACAGTCATATATTAAATGATAATAACATGTCACGAACTTCTGTGGACGTAATAACTGGACTGCGGATCTTTATGCAAAATGGAAAGAGTCCGCATCGATCGAAGGACACAGGAGTCAAATAAAAATTGTATTCTTCTTTTGATGTCATTAAATATTTTTAACACGTCCATTGCTTTAAATTGTACGTGACCATTTTTGTTATAAATAGCTAAAATCCGCAGTCTAGTAATAGCAATTTCATATATTTATTCATTTTGTTCATAGCAAACGAAGAAGCAAACGATTTCAAATTTGAATTTAACAAAATGTTAATTCATCTGTTTTAGGAAAATTTTATGGAGTTGATCATGAGTCAGCTAGGTGTCTGTTCAATTCTCTTCAATTTCGTAGTTCAGACGATCGTCGTGCTCGATGAGCGGTGAGTGAGCTTCGAGACAGCTAGTCTCCTCCTCGATGATGCGATGTATCTTGTATTCTCTGTAAATACGTAATTAATTCATTGATTGGTCGATTGGTTGATTGGTCGATTGTTTGCTTGCTTGCTTGGTTGATTGATTGATTGATTGATCAATCGATTAACTTGTAAGAGTACCATTTATTATTTATATAAAACAATATCCTTTGTCTTGTCAGGGAATCCAACTGTCTCTACGGAAGAACCATTGATTATATATATATATATATATATATATATATATATATATATATTCTTTCTCTGTTGACTTTCTGTAACTTCAAAAGATCTACAATTCTCAGAGACTGAAAAATCGTAAAATCCCTTGAGAATTTATTCATTTAAACATTTAAATATTTCGCTGTACTTGATTGATCACTCAAGTTTCAATGAAAAAGAAAAGTAAGCATAACGGATTTCCAATCATCCGTGTCTTCATAATTTAAGGACGTGAATCTGTATTTCGAATTAACTCTTGAAATTGTGAAAAGTTTATTTATTCTTCTTTACTTGATAGCTAAAAACTTATAGAAGTCTGTGAATGCACTATTGTCTAAATTTACTTTTGAATAGGTATTTTGGTATATAAAAAAAACATCTGATTTCCGAGTTTATTTGTTATACAAAAAGGTATTAAAATAAAGCTTAAAAAAGATGAAAAATGTCAGTGTCGAAACTTCTATGGATAAATTTTCCTCAATAAAAAGGAGCTATTTGATTATCATAAATCATAAGGAAATAGTCTTGATGTACTTTCGATTGCTATAAATGAACTGTATTGATATACGTTATTCTTGTTTGTATTAACAAGTACTTGATAATTTGACATTTATTTATTCAAATGATTAAACATTAGCGCTTCTTTTTATTCAGTATAAAAAATGATATATATGCTAGTAATCGTGATATTTGTATTTATAATAGAATTTTCTGTGCCAAGCATTGGCACCACTGGCTTTTCCGCAGAGATTGTCATTTTCGTATTCTTAATGCACATGTAAAAATGCTTGAAAGCCACGTTTCTAACGTACATATTGTAATTTCACTCTTTCTACAGAGTTGGACGTTATTCGAATAAATTATTATTCTTATCAATATCACTCTGCTATTATTATTGTCACTGTATTATTCATACTTCCGTGGTATGCATCGTTAACATGCATATACGTAATTAAATTGAATCAATTTTTACTCGTGGTAATTTTCCGTATACTTATAAGATTATTTACAGATCTGTTTGTTTACATCATCGTTCGAATAAACGTGCAATGTACACAAATTCTTTTTATAGAAAATATTGGATCAAGAATAAAGTACAAAAGAAACTAACTCAATAATAAGAAATCAATTTTGCTACAACAAAATTCAGGATTAAATTTGGAATGTGTAATCTAATTCTACTGTTAAATAGCAATTGGCAGAAAAGTTTAATGATGAAATTGAACAAGTTAACATGAAAGATTCTATTATGATAGAACCTTTAAGATACTTAATATGATACGACGTTATTAATATTGCAATCAAATTATTAATGGTGTCAAAGACGAGTATAAATAATTAAGTAATTATTATTATTTAAAGATTTATCATTCGAACGAAGCGTGCAATTTATAACCATGCATATATTGAATTAACATTAATGGAAATATACATATACATATTAGAGATCTCGATTTCACGTATACCGGAAATACCACGTGTACACGTGTAGTTCGGATGTTTTTATTGGTAGCATGGTTGCCATATTCCCCGGGAACCAGGCCCCTTACCGCTGCGCCCCTCGCCCAGCTGAGCCGTTGAGCCCGCCCCACTCTTCCGACTAACACTTCCCACTAACTTACAATTAGCTTGCTCCACGCGGTATGCGTCAGTGTAGTGGGAAGAGTGGGGCAGGCTCAACGGCTCAGCTGGGCGAGGGGCGCAGCGATAAGGGGCCTGATTCCCGGGGAATATGGTAACCATGGTTGGAAGTTTGTATATTGTTTACTACACGGGTACACGTGTTTTTAGATACACGGATACACGTATAAAATATATATCTGGGTAAAATACCCTGATAGCACACGACGTCTTTTAGACATCGTTTTTAATATGTACGTGTTTTACGTCACAAAAGACGCCTTTCAGACGTCTACAAGACGCCTCTTTGGAGATGTCGTCTTTATGGCAGAAATGATACGTCTAAATGACGTCTTCAGCCGTAAAAACGACATCTCCAAACAGGCGTCTTTTAGACGTCGTTTTCACGTCCGTACGTCTTACGTCACAAAAAGACGCCTCTTTGGAGGCGATGTTTTTATAGCAGAAATGTGACGTCTAAAAGGCGTCTTCCTTCAGCCGTAAAAACGACCTCTCCAAAAGGCGTCTTTTAGACATCTAAACGGCGTCTTTTTGGGCATAAGACGTAAAAACGATGCGATAACGACGTCTGATAGACGTCGTGTGCTGTCTGGGTAAAATATACGTGTATTCGTGTATTAAACAATGAACTGAAACACGTATATATTCGTTACACGTTTACACGTGAATTTTCGATACACGTTCAAACTCGTGATCTCTAATACATATGTGTATAATAGTATAAAAATTTCTTTAGATACTATTGTTCATCGGTTGTTATTCGAATAAAGTTAGTCCAACTCTGATTTTGTATAGCCATAAAATGTGTATGAGAATGAGAGAAATAGAATGAATGAATGAAAATTAGCCTTAAGTGGTAGCAGATCTTGTCTCGTGGAATTGTAAAATAAGAAATTCAAGAGAGTAGGTACTGCTCAAGCTACGTCAAATCTGATTACCTGTAACGAATCAGATTAAACTATATCCTCCAGAAGTTGATCCGACAAATGTTCGATTCTTTCCAATGAAAAGAAAAAGGAAAACTATAGAAATATCTTTATGTTAAAGTTAAAATCAGTTAAATTGAATTCCAGCAACGTAAGCAATTTTTTATTGTAATTAATAATATGCATTCGATCCGATTGTACTTATATATTGTATTCGTAATTTACTTTTCTAAGAATGTACTGAAATAACTCGAATGAAATAATTATTTGTGAATTATTTAATTTTTGAAATTATCATTAAAAACAATGAATTCAAACGAAATTTAACAATAAGTTATCAATGTGATTATTTTTTGGAGCTCTGCCTGTTATCATCTAATTTAGCTATTTGAAATAATTAAAATGTCACTGATCCCCCCAGAATAGATTGATGGGTGGTCGAGGATAATATGACTTTTAAACAGTGTTATTTGCTTGATTCAGTCTATTAAACAACTTTACAACTACTCGAATCGCACGCTGTTGTCACTTTTCTTTCCTATATTTATTCTCATTGTTATTGTTTATAATAGGAAAAGATTCAGAAACAATTTTTAAGTATATGTTTTCTCTGCAATATACGGCAGTTCAAACTTAGTATTCAAAACATTAGTAACACAGTTAGAATCAAGCAGTTAAAAAATCGAGACATGAAATTATATTTGATTTGGATTCATAAACAAGGAAATTTTAAAAACAATCTTCTTTCTTACTCGAAACTTCTTGTTTCTGCTTCCATATTCCATGATATCAACTTAAATTATTCAAACACAATGGAATAAGTTACAAGATATGTAATTGTCGAATGAATACCTATACACAGTATCTCGTGGTAAGGATAAACTAGAAATGATTTGTAATTATTCCTTTTTAATTGACTTATATATCTACCGAATATTTTTATGATTAAGTTTTTTTCAAGAATTTGGAGTATGCTGTGTGTATATGATGGCTTTGATATGTCATGATCTTATATGTTGATCCAACATTTTTACCATTATTATTGTGCGAATCTGATGACTCCATAATTAAAGGAACAGTTAGATTTTACTTTTATCTATAATAGAGTACTGTGTACGTTCGTATTTAAGTTGTTTCTAAGTCCCTTGTGTAGATGGCGCTTACATCACGTGTCATCTTTTAAATATCCACGATAATTCATCTATGGTATAAGAGCTCCAAGAAGTACTCACTGACGACATTGATGAGAGCGCGCGTTTCACTAACGAATAAGCGATTCTAAACAGTAAGAATGACAAAGTAATGATTGCCGTTTCAAACAATATATAATAAATATTTAAGGATCGAACACAATATTCCTAGATCATTGAATTTTTGTAATACTTTGTACCCGTTCAAGTCATCAATTAGATATGATAATTGAAAAATGAATACACTTAACAGTTGACATTGACAAAAAAATTGAATGACTATGAATTAAATTATGTCATTAGGTGCGATTAATTATGAGTGAGCCTGCGAGTGCGTGTGATATCTTTTGTACTAAATAATGATGTACATATACATACTGAAGGGAGGAATAAAGAATTTAATATTATCGAAGAAATGCAGTTGAATTATTATATGATCATGTCACCATCAATGTCTTTCGTCAACAGACTAACAGACACTTTTTCTTTATAAATATACCCAGTAAGCCAGGCCTGTTCCGAGCAGATGAGCAGATATCGAGCACAGCCTAGCGAGCAGATGGGGGGCAGATGACGCTAGAAGCTGCTCGAAGTCAGTGTTCCGATTGAACCCACCGGTTTTCGAGCATGCGCGGGAATTTCAGCCTCAGTAACGTAACCATTTCGATGAAATCGGGTAGCTTGAGCACCCCGCGACTTTTAAAAAATTATTAGTGTATACATACAAATACAGTATTGAAATTTAACATAATTGAAACTTATTCTTTATTTTGAGGATGGGATAGGTAAAGAGCGCTGCAATAACTAAGCAAAAGAATACATAATAAAACAAGAAAATACTTCATTTGGCAGAATCAATTAAAGAATACTGTTCGAGTAAAAACAGATCAGCTTCTCGGTATCGCTGTGCGAATGCACGAACACATTCGCACGACGTACCGTGCTGAGCGCATGTGTGTGTCAACTGTCGAAAAGGTAATGATAACGAGGATTCGGCCGTTGTCGTCGCTCGTCTCTCTCTCTCTCCCCGCACACTTCGGTCGGACTGAGTAGCAGTGATGCCAGAATCATGGGTCGTGGGTTTTTTCCCCTCCGCTCGCTCAGCCGACTCAACCCCCCACTCTGACGCACCGTCGTCGCCAGGTTGCTTCTACTGCGCACACGCTACACACGAACGTATGCTGCTTGTGCGCTTGCGCCAGCCACAATCTATTTTTAGCACTCTCCATCCACATTCACGCCTGCTTTACGGAAACGAAACTGATTCTGAAATTCGGCCGTCGAACCGTCGAGCGTTTCATCGTAATCTGGAGCTAGCCTTCGAGTCCCCGCGTGCAGCGATTTTTATTTTTATTTTCCATTACATTTTTAATTACATTTTTTAACCTTCCAAAAAATTTAAATATATATTATATGTATATTCGTAAGTTTGAACCCTTTATTTCAACTAGGAGGGTAGTGAAAGGGTAAAAACTAATTATTGGTTTTTCCACATTTTCCCTATTTAATGGTATACTTAAAAATTCTAGAAAAATTCTACAAAATTGTAGATATTATTCCTTATGATTGTCAATTTTTTCAGATTTTTTGCAAATAGTAAGTATGAAAAATCGTATAGCCGGACAAGATGGTCAAAAGTGCTCATCCAAATTAATTTTTAATCACACTATGTTCAATAAAAAATTACGAAAAAATTCATGAACATTCTGCCTAATAGCATACACGATTGAGACCATTTTCAAACTTCTTGGTTGTAAAATCGATTTTTAAACAAATCGGAAAGCATAAAATAGCCAATTTTATATCGAAGTTTTCAGTTGATCACGTTTATATTACGATGTTAGTGTTTTTCAGATTTTTCGGATTATGCAAACATATGAAAAAAAATTGAAAATCTCCAAACATTCGAAGAAAATGAATACTTCGTATTGAATTTTTTTGTAGAGATACCAGTTTTATAAAAATTCAGTAGTCGGATATCATTGAAATAATTGTCCTTAAATTTTTTTCAAAATTGTTTATAAATTGTATCGATGTTAAAAAAATCAAAATCAATTTTGTCGATGTTTCTATACATTTTTGTAGATGTATTATGTAATATTGTGTAGGGATTTGTGTGTAGTCAATTCTACACGTTAGGATAGTAACTCTACGTGATATCGGTGGTAAATTATATATATATATATCGCACATTTCGAATCGTCCGAAGCAACTTCCTCTAGCCAAACTAGAATAATGAATATAAAAACAAATTATAAAAACGTATTTATTTAGAAATTATTTAAATTATAAATAACAATAAATAACTACTTAAATAATAAATGTATAAGGCCGAACACAATACGGGTCAGAATTTTTAAGTATACCATTAAATAGGGAAAATGTGAAAAAACTAATAATTAGTTTTTACCCTTTCACTACCCTCCTAGTTGAGATAAAGGGTTCAAACTTACGAATATACATATAATATATTTAAATTTTTTGGAAGGTTAAAAAATGTAATTAAAAATGTAATGGAAAATAAAAATAAAAATCGCTGCACGCGGGGACTCGAAGGCTAGCTCCAGATTACGATGAAACGCTCGACGGTTCGACGGCCGAATTTCAGAATCAGTTTCGTTTCCGTAAAGCAGGCGTGAATGTGGATGGAGAGTGCTAAAAATAGATTGTGGCTGGCGCAAGCGCACAAGCAGCATACGTTCGTGTGTAGCGTGTGCGCAGTAGAAGCAACCTGGCGACGACGGTGCGTCAGAGTGGGGGGTTGAGTCGGCTGAGCGAGCGGAGGGGAAAAAACCCACGACCCATGATTCTGGCATCACTGCTACTCAGTCCGACCGAAGTGTGCGGGGAGAGAGAGAGAGACGAGCGACGACAACGGCCGAATCCTCGTTATCATTACCTTTTCGACAGTTGACACACACATGCGCTCAGCACGGTACGTCGTGCGAATGTGTTCGTGCATTCGCACAGCGATACCGAGAAGCTGATCTGTTTTTACTCGAACAGTATTCTTTAATTGATTCTGCCAAATGAAGTATTTTCTTGTTTTATTATGTATTCTTTTGCTTAGTTATTGCAGCGCTCTTTACCTATCCCATCCTCAAAATAAAGAATAAGTTTCAATTATGTTAAATTTCAATACTGTATTTGTATGTATACACTAATAATTTTTTAAAAGTCGCGGGGTGCTCAAGCTACCCGATTTCATCGAAATGGTTACGTTACTGAGGCTGAAATTCCCGCGCATGCTCGAAAACCGGTGGGTTCAATCGGAACACTGACTTCGAGCAGCTTCTAGCGTCATCTGCCCCCCATCTGCTCGCTAGGCTGTGCTCGATATCTGCTCATCTGCTCGGAACAGGCCTGGCTTACTGGGTATATTTATAAAGAAAAAGTGTCTGTTAGTCTGTTGACGAAAGACATTGATGGTGACATGATCATATAATAATTCAACTGCATTTCTTCGATAATATTAAATTCTTTATTCCTCCCTTCAGTATGTATATGTACATCATTATTTAGTACAAAAGATATCACACGCACTCGCAGGCTCACTCATAATTAATCGCACCTAATGACATAATTTAATTCATAGTCATTCAATTTTTTTGTCAATGTCAACTGTTAAGTGTATTCATTTTTCAATTATCATATCTAATTGATGACTTGAACGGGTACAAAGTATTACAAAAATTCAATGATCTAGGAATATTGTGTTCGATCCTTAAATATTTATTATATATTGTTTGAAACGGCAATCATTACTTTGTCATTCTTACTGTTTAGAATCGCTTATTCGTTAGTGAAACGCGCGCTCTCATCAATGTCGTCAGTGAGTACTTCTTGGAGCTCTTATACCATAGATGAATTATCGTGGATATTTAAAAGATGACACGTGATGTAAGCGCCATCTACACAAGGGACTTAGAAACAACTTAAATACGAACGTACACAGTACTCTATTATAGATAAAAGTAAAATCTAACTGTTCCTTTAATTATGGAGTCATCAGATTCGCACAATAATAATGGTAAAAATGTTGGATCAACATATAAGATCATGACATATCAAAGCCATCATATACACACAGCATACTCCAAATTCTTGAAAAAAACTTAATCATAAAAATATTCGGTAGATATATAAGTCAATTAAAAAGGAATAATTACAAATCATTTCTAGTTTATCCTTACCACGAGATACTGTGTATAGGTATTCATTCGACAATTACATATCTTGTAACTTATTCCATTGTGTTTGAATAATTTAAGTTGATATCATGGAATATGGAAGCAGAAACAAGAAGTTTCGAGTAAGAAAGAAGATTGTTTTTAAAATTTCCTTGTTTATGAATCCAAATCAAATATAATTTCATGTCTCGATTTTTTAACTGCTTGATTCTAACTGTGTTACTAATGTTTTGAATACTAAGTTTGAACTGCCGTATATTGCAGAGAAAACATATACTTAAAAATTGTTTCTGAATCTTTTCCTATTATAAACAATAACAATGAGAATAAATATAGGAAAGAAAAGTGACAACAGCGTGCGATTCGAGTAGTTGTAAAGTTGTTTAATAGACTGAATCAAGCAAATAACACTGTTTAAAAGTCATATTATCCTCGACCACCCATCAATCTATTCTGGGGGGATCAGTGACATTTTAATTATTTCAAATAGCTAAATTAGATGATAACAGGCAGAGCTCCAAAAAATAATCACATTGATAACTTATTGTTAAATTTCGTTTGAATTCATTGTTTTTAATGATAATTTCAAAAATTAAATAATTCACAAATAATTATTTCATTCGAGTTATTTCAGTACATTCTTAGAAAAGTAAATTACGAATACAATATATAAGTACAATCGGATCGAATGCATATTATTAATTACAATAAAAAATTGCTTACGTTGCTGGAATTCAATTTAACTGATTTTAACTTTAACATAAAGATATTTCTATAGTTTTCCTTTTTCTTTTCATTGGAAAGAATCGAACATTTGTCGGATCAACTTCTGGAGGATATAGTTTAATCTGATTCGTTACAGGTAATCAGATTTGACGTAGCTTGAGCAGTACCTACTCTCTTGAATTTCTTATTTTACAATTCCACGAGACAAGATCTGCTACCACTTAAGGCTAATTTTCATTCATTCATTCTATTTCTCTCATTCTCATACACATTTTATGGCTATACAAAATCAGAGTTGGACTAACTTTATTCGAATAACAACCGATGAACAATAGTATCTAAAGAAATTTTTATACTATTATACACATATGTATTAGAGATCACGAGTTTGAACGTGTATCGAAAATTCACGTGTAAACGTGTAACGAATATATACGTGTTTCAGTTCATTGTTTAATACACGAATACACGTATATTTTACCCAGACAGCACACGACGTCTATCAGACGTCGTTATCGCATCGTTTTTACGTCTTATGCCCAAAAAGACGCCGTTTAGATGTCTAAAAGACGCCTTTTGGAGAGGTCGTTTTTACGGCTGAAGGAAGACGCCTTTTAGACGTCACATTTCTGCTATAAAAACATCGCCTCCAAAGAGGCGTCTTTTTGTGACGTAAGACGTACGGACGTGAAAACGACGTCTAAAAGACGCCTGTTTGGAGATGTCGTTTTTACGGCTGAAGACGTCATTTAGACGTATCATTTCTGCCATAAAGACGACATCTCCAAAGAGGCGTCTTGTAGACGTCTGAAAGGCGTCTTTTGTGACGTAAAACACGTACATATTAAAAACGATGTCTAAAAGACGTCGTGTGCTATCAGGGTATTTTACCCAGATATATATTTTATACGTGTATCCGTGTATCTAAAAACACGTGTACCCGTGTAGTAAACAATATACAAACTTCCAACCATGGTTACCATATTCCCCGGGAATCAGGCCCCTTATCGCTGCGCCCCTCGCCCAGCTGAGCCGTTGAGCCTGCCCCACTCTTCCCACTACACTGACGCATACCGCGTGGAGCAAGCTAATTGTAAGTTAGTGGGAAGTGTTAGTCGGAAGAGTGGGGCGGGCTCAACGGCTCAGCTGGGCGAGGGGCGCAGCGGTAAGGGGCCTGGTTCCCGGGGAATATGGCAACCATGCTACCAATAAAAACATCCGAACTACACGTGTACACGTGGTATTTCCGGTATACGTGAAATCGAGATCTCTAATATGTATATGTATATTTCCATTAATGTTAATTCAATATATGCATGGTTATAAATTGCACGCTTCGTTCGAATGATAAATCTTTAAATAATAATAATTACTTAATTATTTATACTCGTCTTTGACACCATTAATAATTTGATTGCAATATTAATAACGTCGTATCATATTAAGTATCTTAAAGGTTCTATCATAATAGAATCTTTCATGTTAACTTGTTCAATTTCATCATTAAACTTTTCTGCCAATTGCTATTTAACAGTAGAATTAGATTACACATTCCAAATTTAATCCTGAATTTTGTTGTAGCAAAATTGATTTCTTATTATTGAGTTAGTTTCTTTTGTACTTTATTCTTGATCCAATATTTTCTATAAAAAGAATTTGTGTACATTGCACGTTTATTCGAACGATGATGTAAACAAACAGATCTGTAAATAATCTTATAAGTATACGGAAAATTACCACGAGTAAAAATTGATTCAATTTAATTACGTATATGCATGTTAACGATGCATACCACGGAAGTATGAATAATACAGTGACAATAATAATAGCAGAGTGATATTGATAAGAATAATAATTTATTCGAATAACGTCCAACTCTGTAGAAAGAGTGAAATTACAATATGTACGTTAGAAACGTGGCTTTCAAGCATTTTTACATGTGCATTAAGAATACGAAAATGACAATCTCTGCGGAAAAGCCAGTGGTGCCAATGCTTGGCACAGAAAATTCTATTATAAATACAAATATCACGATTACTAGCATATATATCATTTTTTATACTGAATAAAAAGAAGCGCTAATGTTTAATCATTTGAATAAATAAATGTCAAATTATCAAGTACTTGTTAATACAAACAAGAATAACGTATATCAATACAGTTCATTTATAGCAATCGAAAGTACATCAAGACTATTTCCTTATGATTTATGATAATCAAATAGCTCCTTTTTATTGAGGAAAATTTATCCATAGAAGTTTCGACACTGACATTTTTCATCTTTTTTAAGCTTTATTTTAATACCTTTTTGTATAACAAATAAACTCGGAAATCAGATGTTTTTTTTATATACCAAAATACCTATTCAAAAGTAAATTTAGACAATAGTGCATTCACAGACTTCTATAAGTTTTTAGCTATCAAGTAAAGAAGAATAAATAAACTTTTCACAATTTCAAGAGTTAATTCGAAATACAGATTCACGTCCTTAAATTATGAAGACACGGATGATTGGAAATCCGTTATGCTTACTTTTCTTTTTCATTGAAACTTGAGTGATCAATCAAGTACAGCGAAATATTTAAATGTTTAAATGAATAAATTCTCAAGGGATTTTACGATTTTTCAGTCTCTGAGAATTGTAGATCTTTTGAAGTTACAGAAAGTCAACAGAGAAAGAATATATATATATATATATATATATATATATATATATATATAATCAATGGTTCTTCCGTAGAGACAGTTGGATTCCCTGACAAGACAAAGGATATTGTTTTATATAAATAATAAATGGTACTCTTACAAGTTAATCGATTGATCAATCAATCAATCAATCAACCAAGCAAGCAAGCAAACAATCGACCAATCAACCAATCGACCAATCAATGAATTAATTACGTATTTACAGAGAATACAAGATACATCGCATCATCGAGGAGGAGACTAGCTGTCTCGAAGCTCACTCACCGCTCATCGAGCACGACGATCGTCTGAACTACGAAATTGAAGAGAATTGAACAGACACCTAGCTGACTCATGATCAACTCCATAAAATTTTCCTAAAACAGATGAATTAACATTTTGTTAAATTCAAATTTGAAATCGTTTGCTTCTTCGTTTGCTATGAACAAAATGAATAAATATATGAAATTGCTATTACTAGACTGCGGATTTTAGCTATTTATAACAAAAATGGTCACGTACAATTTAAAGCAATGGACGTGTTAAAAATATTTAATGACATCAAAAGAAGAATACAATTTTTATTTGACTCCTGTGTCCTTCGATCGATGCGGACTCTTTCCATTTTGCATAAAGATCCGCAGTCCAGTTATTACGTCCACAGAAGTTCGTGACATGTTATTATCATTTAATATATGACTGTGAACAAATTATGTAGCACTTCAATATGAAATTTTTCTGTAATAATCCCGACGAGAATTTCAGTTAAGAACGCCTAAAAACGGCACGAGTACGATTTCTGTGGCCCCTCGTTTTGAGGTTATATTTGCGTTCTTGGGGTTATTCCAAGAAAAAAATGTCTGGTTTAGACAGTAAAGTAGATTTCCTGTATTTCTATAAACCTGTAAATATCTCGCAGACTATGCGAAATATGGCAAAATATCTCTTTTGTAGGAAATTGAATTTCCAACAATTTATGTCCTATGACATTTTTTTATCAGCTGCGCAGTTTCCGAGCATACTTATATTTCGCTGAAGTTGCAGAACAACTGCCTCCGGTAAACAGTGATACCAGAATCACGCGTAGTGGGTTTTTCCCCTCCGCTCGCTCAGCCGACTCGACCCCCCACTCTGACGCCCGTCGTCGCCACGCACCGTCGTCTACTCTGCCGAGATACTCTGATAGAGATACGTTCGTGTGTAGCGCGTGCGCAGTAGAAGCAACGTGTCAACGACGGTGCGTCAGAGTGGAGGGTCGAGTCGGCTGAGCGAGCGGAGGGGAAAAAACCCACGACCCATGATTCTGGCATCACTGTCGGTAAATACAGGGTGTCCCACGCAACTGGAACAGGCTGTACCTCCTAAACGATCGGGAATAGAGGAAAATGTTATACGAAAAAGTTGAGTGGCATCAGACGGTGCATACTACGCAACTAATTTTATGCACTTTTGTGCATCGGTGCATCAGAAAAATTCAACTGCACTTTTTTTTAAAATGGAAACCTACATTTTTGACTGCGCCAATCGATGCAGTTTGTTGTGTTCTACATAAAAGTACTGCATACATATGCCCTAAACTTATTCGTTAGGAAGTTATCGAAGCTAAAAGTTCTTTGATTTATAATGAAACAGAACGTACAGGTACTCCGGTACACTTGCCGATAACTTCTTAATAATATATCTTAATAAAACATACAGAATATATAAACGTCTGTATCTCAAATACAGTTTATAATAGATAATTTCATGATACAATGCCAAATTCTTTGAAATTATCCTGTCCTATCTTTCGAGAACGTGACGTCACACTGTCTTCATCTTTTCCGAGGGTAAAATTATCTGCGCCGGGTCTATAGGTATATGGTCTAAGGTTCCGATACAGTGATGGTAGGTAAGGCGCTTTTTTCGCGCATGCGCGAGTTTCGTCAGGACCGTATCTACGTCCGATGTTTGTGGGGAACTGTGGCGGTCTCGGCGGCGCCCTATGGCAGGGGTCAAAAATTAGCGGGTTGGCCAAGGTACCCATGGATATAGGAATATAGGGATGGAGGATGTCGCACAGTGGGCCAGATCGACGCGCTAGCTGTTCACGAGCTAAAAAGTCCTCATATCGATTTTTGACGAATGTACAACGTTTCTTAAATGTCCATTACATTCGAAACCGATAATATTAATTAAAGTTATTAAAAACTCTCGTTACAATAAGCGTTCAAAGATTAAACTTTTTCAGATACAATTTGTCACCGAAAAATTCCTTTTCTTCATAACGCTGTCCTGGAAAACCTACTGAAGATTAAGTGCCCAATTTTTTTTTTGTATGAAGAATGTATATGTTTAGAACGCACCAGGAACTAAACATTAATGTTCATAATTTGTTATAAAAACTAGAGGGTTATTGTTGCTCGCTCGCTTCGCTCACTCGCGAGTAGGGTTGGTTTTGCTCGCTCGCTTCGCGAGCTCGCGGATAGGACTGCTCTTGCGAGAGGGTTAGTGGTACGCATGGCTAGTAGGGCCTGCAGCTATTAATGTTTTTTATTTGGTGTGTGACTCTCCAAGAGCCACACAAAGAACTTCCCGATTCGTTAGTTGCAGTATATTATTATCATTATTTTTAGTACATTTTAAGAAGATTATACGTTGTCAGGGAAATTAAATAGTTTTCTACTTATCAAAATGTTTGCTATATGACCTCGCATTAAACGAACATCGTAGGCTCGTTGCTCACTTGGTTCCATGTTATAGCGTACTAATGTTGCAAAATAAATTGTCTTAATTAGTTTTTCGCAAACGATACAACTTCTCATTATTCGGGTTTGCAGTATCGATCTTGGTTTTCTTCGATACTGTTAATTTAAATTGTCCCAAAATATATAAACCGCTCAATTTTGAAACTCTGCTCAGTGCTCCATACAACATTTGTAAAGTTCGTTTTTCTAATGTTTTAAAATTCAAACATACATTTCTCGTATGTTTGTCCCTGACTTTTATGAATCGTAATCGCTTCAGCAGGAACCACTGAAAATTGACTACGTGTGATTTGTTATTTTTCCTCACTCGACATATTTACATGATTCGAGATTTTTATTATTGGTGTCAAATTTTGATGAATATTTGCATTTTTCATATAATCACGATAACGAGTTCTTACTTTCACTCCTACTCTGGCCTGGAAAATCTAACCACAATATCGACGCAATTTTAGAATTTTCTTGAAAAGTAATTTAATATTCCGCATGTGTGCTCCATTAACCAATCCGTTTTCAACATCAATGTTATTAATAATTATCATATAGTTTATATTAATTTTCAATTTAATCTCAGTTAATAATTCGTTTTGAACTGATTGTTTTTTTAAAGATTGTAATATAAATTTTTTTTTTGTACTTTCATCGATATTCTTTGAAAATGTATTCTCGGGAGTAGAGATGATGAACTCACTCTTGTATTGGGATAATTTTCGATTATTGTAAGCGGAAAAATCATGAGGTACAAAAAAAAATTTTTTTTTTAATTTTTTGTGTAATTACGTTTGTTTCTTCGGTGGAAACTTTCCGTTTTCTCGTATAAATTGCATTGTTGAATGAACTTTTTTCGAAAAAAACTAAAAAAACTAAAAAACTACTGGACGAAAGTGGACCAAAATCTAATCAGCTCTAAGTTACAGCGGGGCACATCGATTGCATCATTCATCATCCTGATCGCGTGGTTACTTTTTCTGAAAACGTTAACGAAAAATTTGATTACATAGAAACGGACATACGCGTGCACGCACACACACACACACACACACACACACATACGGTCATATTGATAAAAATAGTCTAAAATGACTCCAATGACCATGAAACGTGGAGATCTGCTAAAAAATCGATTTTCGATTTTCGGGGTCATTACAATAACTTCCCTATAAAATCGGGAAGTTAAAAAATACTTAGTCAACTAAGGAATACTGTCAAAGTTTTTCACCTTTGACAAGGGATAAGTTAAAAGTGTTACATAGTGTCGTGCTCTAACAAAGTGGAACATTTGCAGCAACGTCTCCTCTAAAAGATCCTGTAAATTTCGCACCAAAATCGACCCAAGCATGGAAATTATGTTGGTTTAAAGCGTCGCGTGACACGCAATTCCGCGGCGAGTCGCGTTGCACGAGACGTATTGACGACCACTCAGCAGCTCTTAAGAGTGTAAAGATCTAACCCAGACCTATCTTATGAATTTTTTTGATTATACCACCATTGATAAACATTACCAATTAGAGGCACTAGAAGCTTTCATAGCTTCACCCCATTATCGAATAAAGAACTGGTATGCAAAACTTGCTCGTGGGATATATATTCATATTTTTTATTAAATAATGTTATAGCTGACGCCAAGAGGAATCCAACGATATATTTAATGTGGTCTTTATGTTTTGAAATAATGATGAACAGCCAGTTTTCAAATATTATTCATTATTCACACGAGTTTTCAAACATTTCCGGAGGTATGACAAAAAAATGTTTCAGTCTTCTACAAATCTCAATACAAAAAATTTGAATAATTTCTTTTTTTAAATAAAAAATTCTGGTCACCTCCAATATTTATTTATAACTATATATTTTTTATTCAATAATGTTATAGCGGACGCCAAGACGAATCCAACGACCTATTTAATGTGGTCTTTATATTTTGAAATAATGGTGAAATAGGCGTGAACAGCTAGCGCGGCGATCTGGCCCACTGTGTGTCGTTGCGGGGTGGAAGCCTTTTTCAGGAGGGGACGAGGTAGAAGCAGTTTGCATCTTTTTCATTGGTTGTGTCCGGCGCAGCGCAGTACGTCATTATGCATGCGTTACATACAGTTACATACATAACCAAAACCTTTGTACATAACCAGATAACCAGACATAACCTTTTAGTACAGCCCAACAGCCAGAACGGAGTAATTGTACCCTATTTTTAATTATACTACAAGAAAAAATTACATTTATGTTATCCCTATTAATTATTAAATATATAACACCTATTCATTTACTAAAAATAATGATTTTAAAATATAAATAAGAAATTATGTAAAATTAGTATGTTCTTTAATTAGTGTTGCACGTTTTAATTTCCTTTCTATATTCTCTAATTTTAGTTTTCTTTAATCCCTCGTTCTATTTGCCGTTATCGAAAATTTATACAACTTTTCATTTTCTTCACTTTTAATTATTTAACAATATTCATTATAATATTTGGAACATAATTCATATCACGAGTGTTATACGTTATTATAGGACAAAGGGTTAACTATCACTTTTGTAGTTTCAACTTGTCAGATATGTAAGCAATCTGTAAACATTTTTCATACTTGGCGGTAGAGAGTATGCACAGAAAAACCACCAATCAAAAAGATGCAAACTTCCTACCTTGCCTCTTCCGAAAAAGAAATTACCCCCCTTGCCTATAATGCTAGCTCACGCTCCATCCCTATATTCCTATATCCATGAAGGTACCCGATTTTCATACATGACTGAGGCCGTCCGAGGTTAGAATAGTCACGCATGCGCGAAAAGAGCGCCTTACCTACCATCACTGTTCCGATATCGTCGAGCATTTCTCGTAAGGCGAATGGCCGCTAGAGGCGCTTGCAGCCTCAGTAACGTAAGTTTCTCGATAAAATGGGGTACCTTGAGGACCCCGCAGAATTTGAAAAGATTTGTATGATTTGATTCTGAAAAATGAATGTATAACATGTACATTTGTGTATATTTTGTAACTTGTAGGACACGTCCTGAAGTTTTTTGTCCGGAACAGATTGTTTCGGTACTTCCGCGCCAATATAACTGTCTCAAGGCGCAGGGCGCAGAACGCAGAGCTCCACTACCTCGTCATCATAGATACGTTACTGTTTTTTCCGCGCAGCCACCGTGTGTACACGGATCCACGAACACGTGAATACGGTTCCGTGTTACACCGGGCTGCGAACACGGATCCGTGTACACGAATTCGTCAACACGGGTCCGTTCGGCACGTTCGAGTCCGACAACTGAGGCGTTATTGTTTTTAGATCGAATTCTTTTCTACTGTTGACGTTTGAAGTGAGACAATAATAAAGTTGCGGTAAATTGTTCGACGTTAAATGACCGTATATTAAAATACATATGTAAAGTAAAAATACGAACATTTGTGAAATTAAAATACACGGGTATCCGTGTACTTAGTATTATATTACGTGCATTAAAATTCGGATTCGTTTATTGCACGTGAAATAGGGACCTCTATTAGATGTGATTCTGGAAGCAGGTAGTGCAGATGGAAAGAGATATTGAATAAATTAGCGGAAATAGCGCACGAAATAAAACAGGTGTTAGAAGAGCGATGCGTTTATTACGAAATAGGGGGTCGAATCGGCTGAGCGAGCGGAGGGGAAAAAAACCCACTACGCGTGATTCTGGCATCACTGCGTTAACTGTTTCTACAGATATATCACTACGATGATCGAACAATATTCTATGTATATACGGTGATACATATGTATGTATATAAGGTGAGCTTTCAATTTTGAAAAAGGACGCGTTTACTACCAGAGAATGTAAACATTTTAGTTTTCTTGTACCAAAATAGAAAATTAATTGAATAAATTGTATTTCGTAAAATTGTGTCAATTATTTTTTGTTACCTGTAGCCCAAAAATTTGTATTTCAGAATTTATGTTAGCTCTGGACAGTCCTTGATCACGCTCACGCCTCAAGTAACGCAGGTGTTACATAAATACGTTCTCTGTTTATATTTACGCGTCACCAATGCTGTCGTCTTTAAATGCATGCTTATGTCTATCTCTGTTATCCTTCCTTATTTCGCAATGAACGCATCGCTCTTCTAACACCTGTTTTATTTCGTGCGCTATTTCCGCTAATTTATTCAGTGTCTCTTTCCTTCTGCGCTACTCACTTCCAGAATCAAATCTAATAGAGGTCCCCATTTCATGTGCAATAATCGAATCCGAATTTTAATCCACGTAATACTAAGTACACAGGTACCCGTGTATTTTAATTTCACAAATGTTCGTATTTTTATTTTACATATGCCATTTACCGCAACTTTATTATTGTCTCACTTCTAACGTCAACAGTAGAAAAGAATTCGATCTAAAAACAATAACGCCTCAGTTGTCGGACTCGAACGTGTCGAACGGACCCGTGTTGACAGATCCGTGTACACCAGGCGTGGGCAATTTTGCCTCAATTGAGGCAAAACTGTCCCTACCGTAGCGCCCACTGTCCCCCACCAGCATCCGTCGTTACTATGTAAGAAGGACGCGTTTCGCTTGACGCAAGCACTGCGCAGGCCTCGTGCATCGGAGCCACGAAGAGCGCCACCGAAAGGAAGCTTGGTGGGGGAAGCAGGCGTTTGAGGGGCTCCACCAGTGATGTGATTGAAGCTGGCGTAGCAGGCCGTGGCTCGCGCATGCGCGGCAATTTCAGCCTCAGTAACATAACTATTTTCGATGAAATCCGGTAGCTTGAGCACCCCGCAGACTTTTATAATTGAAACTTATTCTTTATTTTGAGGATGGGATAGGGAAAGAGCACTGCAATAACTACGCAAAAGAATATATAATCGTCTGTCGTCCATCAGTCATCCCGCCGTCCCGCCAATAACACTCCTTTCCCGCCTGAATAACTGCCTCAAGGCGTCAGGGCCCTGGCCGCGCGGCTGCGTCATTGTAGATACGCTACTGTATTGGCCGCGCATGCGCGAGCCACGGCGCTGCTGCGGCAGCTTCAATCACATCACTGGGCTCCACCCGTGCCCACGCCTGCTGTACACGGATCCGTGTTCGCAGCCACGTGTAACATGGACCCGTATTCACGTATTCGTGGATCCGTGTACACGGACCCACATTCAAGGATTCGTATTCACGGATCCTTAAATTCGCACTTTGGTTCACGTACCACGTGTATTTAGATACACGTGAAATGGGGATCTCTGATATCTACAGTCTGTTCCAGTTGCGTGGGACACCCTGTATATAACATAGTGTCAAATCGGCCTGGTTTGGCCGGTAAAGTAGATTTCCTGTTTTCTATAAACCTGCAAATATCTCGCAGACTATGCGAAATATGGCAAAATATCAAGAGACTTTTTTTGTAGGAAATTGAATTTTCTATAAGAAACGTTAAAATGATGTTAAAATTCCATTTTTCAGGAGTAGTATGTCACTCTCGTTATACATGTATATGGGTGACCTTCTTTTTAGAAACACTGGGTGCGTGTTAAGCACTGGGTGGGTGTGTATGTGTTATTGTCTGTGTGGGGAGCTGCCTCCCTAAACGTAAAGTTTACTGTAGTTGCAACCAAAATTTAACAAAGCTTTTGTCATAGGACATAAATTGTTGGAAATTTCATTTTCTACGAAAAAGGTCTCTTGATATTTTGCCATATTTCGCATGGTTACCGAGATATTTGCAAATTTATAAAAAAAACAGGAAACTATCTACTTTACCGGCTAAACCAGGCCGATTTGACACCATGTTATCTATAGCGTGCGGCACCTAAAACAGGTCACCTGAATAACTCGCTTGCTTTTGAAGATAGAAAAAAATGCATGAGACCCAACTTACTTGATATCGAGGCGCTCGTAATCTGATGTCATTAATTGTTTTTATAGGTGGAGACGTCAAGGAGATATGAAGGTCAACTCTGTTTTCTTAAATGGAATGTGGTATTTCTAAATACATATATCGATGCAGCTGGACATTCGTTACAAAAAAGTACTAACCTATGTATGTCGAAAAGTTAGTAGTTCAGGAGATATTTCAATTTAAATAACTCTAAAATACCATTACTGGCGTGGTAAGACCTTACACAAGTAAGTAAACACTAACGTCTTAGTACGACAGTAATGACATTTTAGAGTTATTTAAATTGTAATATCTCCTGAACTACTAACTTTTCGACATACTTAGGTTAGTACTTTTTTATAACTAATGTCCAGCTGCATCCATTCATGTATTAAAAAATGCCACACTCCCTTTAAGAAAATAGAGTTGACCTTCATATCTCCTTGACGTCTCCACCTATAAAAAAATTAATGACATCAGATTACGAGCGCCTCGATATCAAGTAAGTTGGGTCTCATTCATTTTTTTCTATCTTCAAAAGCAAGCGAGTTATTCAGGTGACCTGTTTTAGGTGCCGCACCCTGTACAAATTTTTTTCTTGAAATAACCCCAAGAACACAAATATAACCTCAAAACGAGGGGCCACGGAAATCGTACTCGCCCCCTAAAAACGAATGTGGGCCTAATGCGGAAAGAATGGTGTACGTCTAGGTTGAGCATTCCTAACAGTAATTAACATAAATTGTTTTCAGAATGTATTTAAGAATATACAAATGGCTCCGTTAGGATTAGAGATAGAAGAAAATGTTAGAGAGAAAAGTTGTACTGTTAAAGGGGGCAAATATGGTGATATAAAAAAATGTTCCGATTGTAGTCGTTTTCAAGGTCTTTTGAAGGTCATCGATGATTTTCAAATAGCACCATATATTTTGTAACTTGACAGTGTTGTTGTAGCTGATGTCAAGACGAGTTCAATGAYGTGGTWCACTATGACCTTCAAATGACCTTGGACTCATTAATAGATRTAGTTTGACTACTCTGTTTGTGATCAACGGAAATTTAATTTCTTCAGCCATTAGCTCYCATAACACGTATTCCGTTAACSKAMRKTGATTYCTAAGCGTACACGRAACAAGATTWTYAACWAAMT
>JAQQRW010000024.1:58108-85401 GCA_028455765.1 Lasioglossum oenotherae
TAWGTAKRMCGAGATGGACATCWGYKATCAGGWMATCGRWYTWTKKMRAGWSKAWCAGYTTMTCGAWRACCGWTTRACGACTTWCGTTAMTCAAAYGRRMATAAGAYCGRTCTTATGYTCSWTTKAGTWACGWAAGTCGTYAAACKGTYWTCGAKAARCTGWTMSWCTYKMMAWARWYCGATGACCATWMCTGACTCGGCAKAYRTMCMWCTMGTTCTRYTKATTTAAATYTWGTTAAAAWGTGTMCGYKTAKWARKCAMYKTMSGTTAACGGAATACGTGTTATGRGAGCTAATGGCTGAAGAAATTAAATTTCCGTTGATCACAAACAGAGTAGTCAAACTAYATCTATTAATGAGTCCAAGGTCATTTGAAGGTCATAGTGWACCACRTCATTGAACTCGTCTTGACATCAGCTACAACAACACTGTCAAGTTACAAAATATATGGTGCTATTTGAAAATCATCGATGACCTTCAAAAGACCTTGAAAACGACTACAATCGGAACATTTTTTTATATCACCATATTTGCCCCCTTTAACAGTACAACTTTTCTCTCTAACATTTTCTTCTATCTCTAATCCTAACGGAGCTATTTAGGTGGCCCGTTTGTCGTGAACCACCCGGTATATGTGTTTGAGTTCGTGTAATGTTTAATACACGTGTACACGTGTATTTCGATACACGGATATACGCATATTTTACCCAGATAGCACATGACGTCCTTTAGACGTCGTTTTTACGACGTTTTTATGTCTAATGTCCCAAAAAGACGCCTTTTTGGAGATGTCGTTTCTACGGCTGAAGGAAGACATATGTTAGAAGTCTCATTTCTGCCATAAAAACGACGTCTCCAAAGAGGCGTCTATTTGTGACGTAAGACGTACAGACTTAAGAACGACGTCTAAAAGATGCCTTTTTGGAGATGTCTTTTTTACGGCTGAAGAAATACCTCTTTTAGACGTCTCATTTCTGCCATAAAAGCGACGTCTGCAAAGAAGAGTCTTGTAGACGTCTAAAAGGCGTTTTTTTGTTACGAAAGACGTACAAACTTAAAAACGACGTGCAGACGACGCCTAAAGGACGCCTTTTTGGAGATGTCATTTTTACGGCTGAAGAAATATGCCTTTTAGACGTCTCATTTCTGCCATATAATCGACGTCTTCAAAAGGCGTCTTTTTGTTACGAAACGTGTACAGACTTAAAAAGAAGTGTAAAAGATGTCTTCAGGAAAATGATTATAAATTACACAGTACTTACGCAGGTTTAGAGGCCTTCGCAGAAGAACTCTCAGTGGTTTTCTTCTTACTGTTTCTGCATTTCCTTACATAAGCTTCTATTAAATGGGCGATCTTTTTCGGATTGATTTCTCCCGTCTTGTTGTGACATATCTAACGAAACAATAAAATTCGGGTAAGTAAATAGTAAATAGTCAAGTAAATAGGTAAAAAGTCCTCACAGATTGTCGTCATCTAATATTATATATTATTTACTTTAGGTACTGCTTTTCGCATAATATCCTTGTACTCTTCCTTTGTAACATGTTTTTTCGTGTAGTGCGGCTTTAACACTAATTTTACTTCTTCCACCACTCGTTCTTGACGATTTAGTTTCTTTAGGAACTAAAACATAATACTAATTAGTCACGAGGCAATTGCAACGATTCAAGTTTCAAGAAAGATATTATTTCGTATAGTTCAATTCTAAAGACAACTTTGAAGGATTTGTAATATACAGTAAGAGGTGCAGAAATATTTTGATGGAATTGATTGATTGAAGTGGATCGAAATCGTTTGATATTTATGGCTTCTTAAATGTGACGAAACTTCTTTAATGTACTGAAACTGTGTAGTTGCAACAAAAATCAAACCTTATCCTTGACCTGCATCTCGACAGCAGAACTTGGAAGATCATCCAATATCTGAAGCTGATTCTCATCCATGCGTACACCAACCTTTGGATTTGTCGGTTTTTTCTTTTTATCCTTGTCAGGTTTTTTGCTTCTGGCGGGCTTGCTAGCAGTCTTTGTCGTTGGTGCAGCTCCAAAAAGCGTATCGAATGTATCCTTTTTCTCTGCACTTTTCGTTGCCTTCGAGTTGCTATTTTTCGTAGGCTGCGATCCTCCAACGGTTCCTCCAGTAGTTCCTGCCCCAGCTCCAGGTGAACTATTGAAATTTCCAGGACTCGGTGGATCGAAAATACCGTCGCTGAGAGTCGATCCAGGCGAATACGGAGAAGACATATCCACATTATCGGTTGTTTCTGCACAAGCATCGTTTCCATTTTGCCCATTATTCTTTGTCTGTCCGGACTTTGAACTCCTTGGTTTACCGGAATTCGCGAAGACTGTCGATGCTTGAGAACGATCACCGGAGCGTTGTTTCTGCTGGTTACTGGGTGAAATTCGATTCGACTGCAACAAGTTACGCTGATTGCTGTTCGCATTCGAAGAGTTGAATACTCCGCTTCTTTGTACTGCTGCAGCCACCGTAGCAAGTACAGGATTCATTACGTTAAAAGGATTATTTTGATTCTGTACATTCTGCTGACTCTGCTGTCCTTCTAAATTTCCTGTCGAAACCGCAGCATCTTTGATATTTTCATTCTCATTCGCATCGTCTCTTTGCGGAGAAGCTCTTTTGATTGTAACCATAGAAATAATTTTCGGCTTCTCCAATTGTTTCTCCTGGCTCTGCCTTTCTTGCTTCTGCATGTTCTCCTCCTCGTGAATATTTACATCCACAGAGTCATGTTTTCTTGGGGACCTTCTTCTCTCGTCGCTGGAATTTGCTTCTTGACTGGCATCGGGCGTCGGAGATCTAGATTTCGTTGGATCGAATGGATCGTAAGCGTCCGGACTAGTCGGAGGAGATGTTGGAGGCTCTGGAGGAGTGTTTGGTCCAATTTTTAATCTCAATTCTAATTCCTCTTGCGCTCTCATCTCTAATTCCTCTTCGACTCTTTCATCCATCTCTTCTTCCTCTTCTTCATCTAAAAGTGGATTTAACATTGATGGCCGTAAGTTGCTAGTTTGTTTGTTTATCGAGAATTTTATTTGCGGTTCCGGAGGAGTTTTTGGTCCTTGAGAAACAAACTGTTCTCGCTGCGGTGAATTTTGCGAAGGTTGACACTGATCGGGAGTTATTTCTTGTTCTTGTTTGTCGTCGTCGTCGCTGAGAACTATCACGTCTCTCGGAGATGGAGTCTGTTCTCTGAACGGCGATTGATCCAAATCGATCACCGCGACTGGTTTTTTCGTGGCTGCTATTTCAGCAGCTTTCGACTTTTTCTTTTTGTCTTTTTTAGGTTTCGGTGATTTGGACCGTTTATCTTTCGACTTCTCTTTCTTCGAACGTTTCGGAGGATCGGTTTGAAGCGGCTCTCTGCGGCGTCGTTTCAAAGGAGGAATCAAAGGAATTGTTTCCGGAAGTTCTGGAACTCCGGTTTGAATGTTCTCGTTGTCTTTGTTGAAACACACGCTGACTAAAATATTATCTCCGCTCGCGAAAACTTCTTTCGAAGGTGGCGGAGTTCTGTTTCTCTTTCCTTTTCTCTTTTTCTCGTCTTTCCCTTTCTTGTTTTCTTTCCTGCGATCTTTCTTCTTCTTCTTAATGGCTTCCTTGTTTGTTAGAATTACAGTCAGATTTTTCGGTGGAACATTCACGTTGTCCAACACCGGAGACCATTCTCTAGAAGCGATTGGTTCTTGTTGTACATGCTGAGGTGTTTTCGACCTAGATCTAGACCAAGATGGTGTCCACTGAGCACTCCAGGAGTCTCTTTCCTCCCTATCCCTTGAGAAATCTTGTTCGACGATTTTCTCTACTTGTTCCCAATTTCTCGAACAAGATCTTCCTCTGGATCTCGATCTACTTTGTGCTTTTCTCTTCGGGAGCTTCCTCTCCCTAGATTTCGAAGATTTCCTCGGTGATTTCGACCGAGATCTTTTCCGATTCTTCGATCGGCTGCGAGATTTGTACTTTTTCTTATCCTTACGCCTATCGCGAGATCTAGATAAGGACCTTCTGGATCTCGACAAGGATCTCCTCTGCCGAGACCTCGACAAGGATCTCCTAGATCTTGAGACCGATCTTCTGGACCTTCTCCTCGACAGAGATCTTCGTTTGCGAGATATAGATCTCGATCGCCTTCGTGACAGCGATCTTTTTCTCGACGAAGATCGTCTTCTCGAGGTTGACCTTCTTTTCGGCGACTTGCGTCTTCCTCTGGAGAGGGATCTTCTCCTCGAAAGAGATTTCGAATAAGATCTACGATCCCTGGACCAAGATCTTTGGATTCTAGTTCTGGATCTGCTTCTAGAGCGTAGCTTCGAGTACGATCTAGATCGTTTCGAGCTCAGACTTCTGGATCTGGTTCTTTGTCGCGACTTCTCCCTTATGTCCCGCCCGTATTCGTCTTTTCTAGGTCTCGAAGGCCTCTCCGCGACTATTTTCCTGACGTCGTACCTAGGCAATTCTTTCCTTTTCTCTTTTTTCTTTACTACTTCCTTCTTCTTCTTCGGTTTTTCTTTTTCTTTTGATTTCGATCTTCTCTCCTTGTCTCTGTACGATCTCTCTTTCGTACTCTTCGACAGTTTCTTCCAGGCTACTTGATTCTCCGATGCAATATTTTCTTTATTCTTCTCCGTTTCTTTATTTTTTTCCTTCTTCTCCTTTTTCTTGCGTTTCTTCTCTTCCTCTTTCTCCTTCTCTACCTTTTCACCTTCCTTCGCAGTCTTTTCTTCAACTATCTCGCCATCTTCCATTTCCTTTTCCTTTCGCAAACTCAATAAAGTTAGCTCATCCTCGAAATTCATTGCTTCATCCGTTTCTGAAATAGCTTCAGTTCCCAAGACATTGTAATCCACCGGTGTTCTGCAGCTGTCCAAGTCGTCCGGCTTATCCTTCGTCGGTGTAATCGGTTCCAAGCCACTTTCAATCGGTGGCAATTGCTCCGACGATTTAGACTCCTTCAGAGGAAGCTCATCTTTGCAGGGAGTATAAGCTCCGTCAGATTCCCAATCCTTGCTTTGTTCGACAAGTTCTTCAACTGTTGCTTGCTCGTTCGATTTCTCTTTCTCGATAGGAAATCTTTCTTTTTTATTCTCGTCCTCCTCTTCTTCTTCCTCCTCTTCTTCCTCCTCCTCCTCCTCGTCCTCCTCTTCTTCTTCCTCGACACCGAAACGACGCGGCGGTTGTTCTCTCTTTTCATTCTCAGGATCTTCAGGATCTTTGACTTGACATTCTTCGATGTTTGTCGGCTCTTCTGGAATTTCCTCATTAATATCTGCATTTGAAGTTTTAGGAAGCGAAGCAGGAGACTCGCTACCACCCTCCGACACCAGTTCTGAGGAACACTCATTGCTTAACTCACTTTCCACTTTTTTAGGAGATAACTGAGTGGTTTCGGTTGGTACATCTGATGAAGATACTTTCTCTGTTGCAACAACTGCGGATGCTCCTGCCGGTTCTTCTTCTTCTTTCGGATCTTCGTTTGCACTTTCTACTCGTTTTAGATTTGGAATAACGACAAATGTAGAGGACACTTCTGGCTCCTCCTCCTCCTCCTCCTCCTCCTCCTCTTCCTCCTTCTTATCCTCTTTTGCTTGACTTTCTTCAAATCTACTCTTCGAAATTTTCTTTCTTTCTTCTTCACGGTCGATAGAGGTTTCCTCCTCCTTTACTAGCTAAAAAAATTCATATAAAAATGTCATGTATTGCACGTATATTGTCAAATGAATAGTGGTGTGCGGGTACCCGATCTTCGGGTCAAGTCGGGCAATGTTCGAGTCGGGATCCCGAAAGTTTATAAACTTCGGGTACCCGGAATTGCAGTCGGGTCGGGTCGGGGTCCCGAAAGTTTGCAATATTCGGGTACTCAATCTTATGAATTGAGTATTGACAATTATGAATCTTTTATTTTCACTGGCAGGTTCAGAATGATTTTTGTATTTCCCGTGTAATCGGCTCTCGAACTTCGCGACGAAAAGGAATAATTTCGAATACATTACGTGAAATAACAGTATTTTATTTTAAATTCGCGTGTAGGAAGCATAATTGCTCTACTTTTTCCGATAAAAGTTTTGTTCTCGTGACTGTGACAATATTTCCAGCGTCAGAAAACAATCGTTCGCTGGATACTTGAGTGACAGGAATGTCAAGGTATTGTCTTGCTGTTACTGCAATCATTGGTTCTAATAATATTTCGATTTGTAGTAAACACTGTTCCCTAAACAGTGCTCTTATACTAGGCGCGCAATTAAGTTTCCAGGTTTTTCTCGATCAATTACCCAGATAGCACAAAGACGTCTTAAAGATGCCCCGATTGTCCTACGAACGTCTTCCGAACGTCGCCTGAATGACTTGTGTTAGAAAACGGTAAAACGTCTCTAAGACGTCTAGAAGACGTTCATTAGACGGTCGTACGACATTCGGGAGGTCTTCAAGACGTGCCTAAGAGGTCTTAAAGGCCCATAAATATTAATTAAATTCAAAGAAGGGAAGAGTAAAAATAGATTTCGACAAAAACGAGTTTAAAGTTAAACCTAGCTTTACCCGAAGAACGCATGTGGAATTGACATAAAAAGTTTAATAAAAATAACAATTCCAATTAAATCACTATAAAAGTGATAAAAATTAAAGTTGAAACTGACGAGTTGAAGTTGAAATCGAACAAGTTCAAATAGAAATTGAAGTTGAAATGCAAATAGAAGTTGGAATTGAAGTTGAAATGCAAATTGAAGTTGGAATTGAAGTTGAAATGCAAATTGAAGTCAAAGTTGAAATCAAAGAGTTGAAATTGAAGTTGAAATCGAAATTTGAAAAATTTAAGAGTTGAAATTGAAGCAAAAACACTAACTCAAACAAATAATACCAATGTTAATACTGCTAGATTATGGGTAGATAATATCGGAAAAAGTAGAGCAATTATGCTTCCTACACGCGAATTTAAAATAAAATACTGTTATTTCACATAATGTATTCGAAATTATTCCTTTTCGTCGCGAAGTTCGAGAACCGATTACATGGGAAATACAAAAATCATTCTGAACCTGCCAGCGAAAATAAAAGATTCAACTGAAAAATCTAAAATATCTAAATCTAAAAAATATAAATACAACTTTAACTTCGGGTACCCGAATATTGCAAACTTTCGGAACCCCGACTTGACCCGACCCGACTGCGATTTCGGGTACCCAAAGTTTATAAACTTTCGGGATCTCGACCCGAACCCGAAATTTCGGGTACCCGCACACCCCTACGAAATGAATAACAGACTATCAAATATAGCACTTACCTCATTCTCCTTTTTCTTTTCTTCTTCAATTTCTTTTTCCTCCCCCTGCAACCCTAATAATCTGTTATTAATCTTCAGTTTTGTTCCAATCTTGAAGGTAATTTTACCCCTGCTGTCATGAGAGATTTTCTTCGGAGGAATTTTGCTTAATGTTTGCCTTTCTTTCCTCAATGCTTCCACATACGGATCGGATGGCTCTGGGATATCGGCAAGATCACAAGCCTGAACATCACCAACAATAACATCATCATCGTCTGGTATTGAAGGTGGAAGAGGGGGTGGTTCAAGAGGTCCTATCTGTTGTGATAATTGCTGTTCGGTGTGTCGAGCAACGTCCATTGTTTGAGAGGAGTAGATCGAAAAGTTAGGACAGTCCGCTTGAGAATCCTCTTCATCTTCATCGTCGTAAGCTGACAAACGAATCGATGCATCTTGAGGTTCAGGTGGCGGTGCTACATTTTCTATCGCCTGTTCTTCTTTTTTCTCTGCCTCGACCTCATCGTTCTTTTTTCCTTCGCTGTCGCTATCGCTATCCACAGAAAAGGGATCGTACTTATCATTTTTTGGGGTGTCTTCTTTATGACTATCGTCGATAACTAACTCCTGATCGCTGTCTTTATCACTCCTCGAATTTTCTTCGAAATCTAAGAGACCCGACGGTGGTTCCGGGGGTGGTAAAAGTGCCACCGATCCATTTTGCTGATCTTGAAGTTCTCCGTCAGATTTCGTTTCAATGTCGCAATAGATGTCGCAATCCTCTTCTTGTCTATTCGAAGCGTTTTCAGTGTCCTGCGATTGCTGCTCTACAGACTGGTTTCCAGCAGAGTCGTCTGGTAAGTTCGCAGGCATATTATTCTGAGGCCGTTCAACGGGATTTTGCGGCGATCTAGGACGATTGAATCTTTCAGGAAAGGAATGGTGCTCGAATCCTTCTGTAAAATTGAATGGAGGTCTCCCTGGAGGCATGAAACGGAATCTGAAAATTTCATAAAATACAGTTCAAGTTTAACGAATAATAGAAATATACTTGGTAGTACACCTATATGTAAAGTACAGTTAATACCTCTCATTTCGAAAGTGTTGAGGATTGCGATTCCTGAATGGGGGACTTCCTCCAAACATGGGAGGGCCGCAGTGTTCAAAGTTTGGATTGTAAAACGCAGGAGGTCCGAAATCCCTTCCAAAATTCCCACCACCACTTCCGCCATAACTATGTCTGCCACTTCCAGGTAGGGAATCTCTTCCATAATTTTGCCCGCCGTGACTGTGTCTCGTGTTATCCCTGTAGCCACCCCTGAAGTTACCTCTATTTCCTCCTCCACAGGGATTATTATACATTGGAGCCTGTGTAATTAACTCTGAATTAATCCCGGACGCTTCCAGCGGTCCGTCCGTGCTAGATGTTTTCTTATCCTTTACATCAGGATCTGTTTTCTCGATATTAGCTGATATTTTATCTTCTATCTTTTTGTTCTCCGAATCGTCAGGATCTTCCTTCTTGTCGATCAATAGAAGACCGTCTGACTTCAAAATCACATTATTGTTTCTCGAATGCCACATTTCCTGGCTGCATATTATGCTGCTGAGAAGATCAGTTTGTGGTTGTTGAGGGATAGCAATACTTTTTACACGAAGGTGTCTCCGGGAAGACATTATAGAGCGTCTATGAATAGTTATAGTAGGACCATTGGCTGTTTGATAATCCTCGATATCGGAACTGCAAAATCAAACATTCGAAATAGTTTTGATTTCCATTAATCTAGGGGTCTGGTCTAGCAGACTAAGATTGATCCAGCGGCCCCACCCACAATTTTTATTAATATTGTGTGGAGAACAATGGTTTTAGGTTGAACGATAACCCCCTAAAATTCCAAGTCGCTAACCCTTCGTATAAAATCCCCATTTTTCTTCTCGGTTGTTAATTAAGATATTCAGATAAAAAAAAACGAAAATACTCAAACTTATCTCCTTCATATCGTACATTTTTTTCATCATTGTGATCAAATTATTAAGGGTAGAAAAAAATCATTCTTTGGAAGTGGTCACTCGAAGGGTTGCTTGCAATTCCCATCTCTAAAAAATTAAATGTTCTTTTCTATTCTTAATAATTTGCTCACAATGGTGAAATGAAGTATGTATGATATGAAGGAGGTAAGTTCGAGGATTTTCGTTTTTTTATCCGAATATCTTAATTAACAACCGAGAAAAAAATGATACAGTTAAGGTATTTATCCCCTCATATCATCCTTATACGAAGGGTTAGCGACTTAAAATTTTAGGGGGTTATCTTTCAACCTAAAACCATTGTTTTCCACACAATATCAATAAAAATTGTGCGTGGGGCCGCTGGACCAATCTTAGTCTGCTATTAATGAGAAATATCAAGTGTAACATTTACCCTGGAGGACTATAATTCAAACCCAGACCATCTCCGAGAAGACTAAGCCTCGTGACTCCAGCTTCGTATCGGGCAGTGTTTAATGCAGATCTTTCCGACAGAATTGTACGATTTCTAACGCTAGGTAATAAAACTGGAACACCTTTGGCTGGCTTACAAATACCTAAAGAAGCTGCGAGTCTCCTTTTCGGGTTAGTCAAAACGCTCGATACAGTTCTAGCTGGACGTGCAACCTTTCTCCTCTGTGAAACATAATATGATTATTTGCTTAAAATAATAAATACATTGAAAATTCTAAGCCATTACCTTCTTTCTCGTTTTTCTTTTCTTTCTTCGTACGCCGATCGGAGTTACTTTGACAAATGTAACAATCTCTTCTTCTTCCCCATCTTCGTTACGCTCCGTGATTCTAACTTCCTTTAATATTGTCTCTCTACTGGAAACTTTCCTCGGCTTTCTAGACTTTCTTGACTTAGCTCTGCTTCCTCCCTTCGTCGAACTGCTCCCAGACTTTTTACTACTACTACTACTTCTCAAAGTGCTGCCCTTTTCTCTAGAATTGCCCTTCGGACGACCGCTGTCAGAATTTTTCGAATTATTTCTAGTATCGGCTCTTCCCCGAGAGTTCGTGAAAGTACTTTCGTCGCTAGAATCACACGAGCTGCTTTTAGATCTCTGATATCTTCGTGAACTTCTATCTGAACAATTTCGATCCCCAGAGCCCCATGTATGAAAAGCATTGCTCGGAGAACGACTTCGACTGTTGTCCCCGTATGACTCCAAACCAGAAGAGGTGGAAGGCTGGTTTGGATCGAACGTTTGTTGACGGGTTGGTTGTGGATTGTCATAAATTCTATTTCTTCTGTTAACACAATTATATATTAAATAATGTTGTATTGTGTATAATATAATATTGAAAAATACAAAAGAAAACAAACTGTATTACAAAATTAAACAGAACTCTATGAAGAACCCTTATTATAATTTTATTTTATTCAGCGATTCGGTACCTGCGGATAGTGGCTCTAACACGTTCTGTATGTCTAGTACGAGGTAAAATTCGTGGTTGAGTGTCTTGAGGTTGACCAGTACGTGTTCTGCCGTATGATACGCCGAGTCTTCGGGCTTCTTCCATTAAGTCTGGTATCTCGTCCAAATCAATCTCCACCTAGAAGAATAGATACGAAACGTAGTCGTGAAGAACAGAAAATACACTAAAATTCGGTTTCCGCTTATACGAAGAAAATTTCTAAGGGTAGATTTATAGTGGAGCAGCGAGGTGAGCTGTGCGGTGATAAAAAAAGAAAAACAGAGAAAATACATATGTACTTTTTCATTAGTATGTGTCGAAATGTCACGAATGTTGGTTTCTTTTCACCGCGCCGCTATCATCGATGCTTGCAGCTCCACTATAAATCCACACTAAGGGTCGTTCCATGTCAAATCGATCACTTTTTGCAGGCACCATCGTCGATTTTGTTCTAAATGAAATACAGGGTGGCTGAGGAGTTCCCGGATTTTTTCAAGCATTCCAGCAGCGTAAAAATACCGCACGAACGAATGAATCCACACACTTGACCGAATAATAAGTTTTATTGATTCGTTAACAATGAGATGAACCAAAAACATTTACAACAAATGTTCGAAATTGCCTCCTTTCGATTTGATACATTTACGGAGCCGTTTTCTAAAATTCCCGACGATGGTCGCGAACTCTTCCACCGTAATCTCGTCCCAGGCACGCGTCAACGGCGCTTTCAGCTGCTCCACCGTGTAGTGCAGTCAATGAATGCTCATAAGGGGGATGTAGAGGGAAATGGAAGGAACACAATTTTTAACTTTGGGACTTTGTTTGGACTACTTGGGAGATAAACATACTAAAAGCCCCTACTCCTACGAGGTGAGCGGGGTGCAGGTGGGCACGTAGAACATCCCCTTTTACGGTTTTCCGCTTATATCTCGAAAACTATGCGTCCCAGCGATAAGACCATTCTATACAAAATTAAAGCTGACACAATGTGCCACAAGATTGATTGGATTCAGTTTTTCGCTAGGACGCATAGTTTCCGAGATATCCGCGCTCAAAGTTCACTAAATGTGAAAAAGAACCCTTCAGTCCATTAGTGAACTTTGAGCGCGGATATCTCGGAAACTATGCGAGATAGCGAAAAACTGAATCCAATCACTCTTGTGGCAAATTTTGTCAGCTTTAATTTTGTGTAGAATGGTCTTATCGCTAGAACGCGTAGTTTAATAGATATACGAGATATAAGTGGGAAACCGAAAAAGGGGCCTTCTACGTGAGCTCCTGCACCTCGCTCACCTCCTAGGAGTGGGGACTTTTAGTATGTTTATACCTCCTAACTAGTCCAAACACAGACCCAAAGTTAAAAATTGTGTTCCTTCCATTTCCCTCTACAACTTTTTGTTGACTGGACTAGTGGCGTGTCGTCTTCCTGAAATTTTTTGCTACATGATGGACCATACTGAGTAATCCATCGGGTTAAGATCCGGCGAGTTCGGCGACCAAACATCCTTTCCCCAAAAGCTGGGAAACAGGTATTTGCAGACGACGATAGTGGATTCGGCGGAATGCGCCGGCGCCCAGTCCTGCTGAAGCGTGAATCCGCCCTGGCCGAAGTGTCGCGTTGTCCACGGCTTTAATTCCTCCGGAAGACACGTCCCTGGTACTCGACGGTGTAGATTTTTACGTTTCTCGGGATAAACACCAGTGGCGTCTTCCCGGTGGTGCAGATAGCGGCCTAAGCCATCACCGAGGCTGGAAAATGGCTGCGGCCGATGGTTTTCGCAGCCGAAGTCTCATGCTGGCCCTTCTTGAGCAGCTGGCGGTGATTTTCGCGGTTGTGTACGGGTTCGACCGTGAAAATTTTCTCATCCGTGAAAAGAACCTTCTTCAGCCCATCACCAGCGACCATCGCCGGGAATTTTAGAAAGCGGGTTCCGTAAATGTATCGAATCAAAAGGAGGCAATTTCGAACATTCGTTGTAAATGTTTTTGGTTCATTTCATTGTTAATGAATTAATAAAACGTATTATTCAGTCAAGTGTGTGGTTTCGTTCGTTTGTGTGGTATTTTTATATTGCTGAAATGCTTTAAAAAATTCCGGGAACTTTTCAACCACCCTGTATGTTGTAGTCCATGTGAAATTAAGGGGGGAGGGTTAAGTCATTTGCTGGTTTCGAATTTTTTTAGAAATGGCAGGCTTTCGAAAATTTCAATTTTTGCCCATTTTCGCGAAAACGGGCCTCACTTGCGAATTTTTATCTCAGGAACGCTTCGTCCGATTGAGCTACATTTTTTTTTGTTTTATTCGGAAAGTTTTGGGCTATTATAAAATAATTTCTTCAACCTCAACAATCAACTTCATAATGTCGAAAAATTTAAACAAATTCCTTTCTTTTACGTTTCTTTCGATGAGGGGGCTTATGATTTAAATGCAGAAAAATATGGTAATATTCCTTAAAGTGAGCCCTTTAAAAGGAATATAACTATATTTTTTCTACATTTAAATCACTCAGCCCCCTCATCGTGAAAAACGTAAAAGAAAGGAATTTGTTTAAATTTTTCGATATTGTAAAGTTGATTATCGAGATTGAAAAAATTATTTTGTAATAGCCCAATCCTTTCCGAATAAAACAAAAAAAATGTAGCTCAATCGGACGAATCGTTCCTGAGATAAAAATTCGCAAGCGAGGCCCGTTTTCGCGAAAATGGGCAAAAATTGAAATTTTTCAAAAAAATTCGAAACCAGCAAAATGATGACTTAAACCCTCCCTCTAATTTCACATGGGCTACAACATATTTCATTTAGAACAAAATCGACGATAGTGTCTGCAAAATGTGATCGATTTGGCATGGAATGACCCATAATTCACATTTCAGCAATGTGATAAATACTTGGAAAATAATGAAAAGAAGATGAAGAATCCTTACAGCTTCCGCATCGTTCTGACTGTTTTGTGAACATTCTGGGCAAAACCATTCTTCCATAGGTACTTCTGTCATCGGAGGTGATAAACATTCTAAATGATAGCCACAGTCACAACCATCGCAAAGAAGCATGCGATCTTCTCTATCGCTTTGATGGCATATTTCGCAAAACGTAGGATCTTCCAGCAGTTCGTCTTCTACGCGAGAGGTCACTTCTACTGGGACTTGTCTTATAATCTATAAGAAAAATAAAATAAACTTTATTTGTGTTAACCACTATTAGAAATGGGATGTCAATTGTAGAAGAACATACCTGTCCTCCAAACTCATTTCTAACATGGATCGTTGTGAACGTTTGACGATCCACTGGACAAGTGTTTACATTTTTGCTCCATTCCAGTAGACATTCCAAGCAGAAACAATGTTCGCAAGAAGAAGGAGTGCCTAACTGTTGCCTTCTAAAAGGAAGTAAACATATAGGACATTTTTCTATCTGATCATCGCTGGTGTCTGTATCTACATCCGACAGAATTTTAGGGGGCTTTTTAGATCTTGATTTTCCAAGAACCTTTCGTTTAATAGGTTTCTTTTCTGATTCCGATGAACTGCTCCAATCCAACTGCCATTCGCTAGTATCGCTGCTTTCTCCTGATAAATAAATTGTGCAAATATTATTTCAAATTTAATTGTATGTTTATTTACAAACGTTTCAATTCTTTCTAATACATATCACTCCAAATGAAAACTCATGGAACCAACCTAATTGGTTATAATTATTTGAATCTGTACTGCTGCTTCTATAACTTGAATTGTCCTCGGTAATAACTCTCTGAAAGTTTGAAATAGATGAATATCGTGATATTTCCAGCACACTACAGTTTATAATTCTTTTATCAACCTCAAATGCAACTCACTCGACTTTGTCTTGTTACAATGCGCCGTTGAACGTCTCCGTCTTCATCGCTAGATTCACCTTCGCTTATGACCCTCTGCGTGTATAAAATTACGATTCTTAAAGTTAATTATGTTTCTACTATCGATCGTATTTGCTGTTAATAAATGTTAAATGCTTTCGGCGCAACGGTTTGATCGTTCATTACTAAAATCAATGTTTCGATCCTTTTCGAAAAGGATCCAAACTAGCTCGGATCCTTTTCGAAAAGGATCCAAACTAGGATCGAACCATTGATTTTGTTTGATAATTAATGATAAACAATCGAACCGTTGCGCCGAAAGCATTTAACATTTATTTAAAGTTAAAAATCATTTCGACGCGAATATTAATATAAATTGATACGTACATGAGTTTTCGATTTCCTGCGAGATATCACGATAGATTCGTCGCTATCTTCGCTATCAGGTACGACAAGTTTCTTCCGCTTGCCGGATTTGGGTGTCTGATCGTTGTCGCTGGACATTTTAACTTTGCTACAAAATCATACCCGCCTTGTCACATGTCCCACTTGTAATTAAAAACACAAAACGTTAACACAATTCCTTGCTTCGTTTCACTTTATTTTTTGGTCTAAGTTACTTTTCTTTCCTGCTTATCATTCTGTTAGTAAACAAAAAAATACAGAACTGAGTACGCATAATGAAACACTTGATAATAACCGTGTTATAAAATTAATCAACAAAAGAATTCAGAGGATACTCTAACAAAAGAAAAAAATGTAGATTAAAATATAGAAATTATGAAAAATCTATTGAACAAATGAACTAAATTTGAATAATCTAAATGTAAACAAACGTCTAGAACGATAATAGTATAAGCGAACTAATATTTCAGTATCGAGTACAGAAAATTTCGAGAATTATTTAACATCTAACTAATTATATCCAAGTATAATTTGAATCATAATGTATATTGAAATAAACGTCAAGTTATTAGTTTTATTCATAGTTCGATCAATATAATCATAGAAAATCTATTAAAACTCAATTGAATTACACACTGAAAACTTATTGAAATACTTTGTGAGTCACTGTATATAACCACATTAACACACCACTAATTTCGTTTCTTCAAAAAAAATATCGTAGATCAAGAAATTGTATCCTCTAACGCGAACGGTGAATATTTTGTTGAAATAATCGATTGTTTGGAATCGGCCGGAAAAATTTTACAAAAAATTTCTCGTATATTGAATGAAATTACACAGAGAGAAAAGGACAAGGATCGAGCAGTGTCGAGGGTGAACCTAAAAAATGTCAATTTACCTTCGAAATTCCGAAGATTCCGATTTAACACTGTATCAAAGGAATCCAATATCGATCATACATTATCAATTATTCAATTATTGACTGATTCGATGTTGACTTCGATGGAGATTCACAAATGTTGACAGAGGATACGCTTAGACTTGAGAAACTGCCGACATTTTGGCTGCCGACGCCGTTCGCGACGTTGCGCTATTTTCTCACTGTTTCACTGAGAACTTCAAAAAATGAAAATTCTTCATTCATTAATGTAAAATAAATGATAATTCCTCCGAGAACAAATTTTTATGCTTATACCAAGCTCTTTTATAACTCACAGAATTTACAAACTGAAAATTTCATAAATATTCACTTGATTTCTGTTGTGAACATCCGCCGGAAGTTCTATAAAGCACCGAGTTTAATTTTAAGCTGGTGGATATGTAAAGAAAAATGCGCCCTTTGATAAAATATCAAGAATCAACTTCTTTTCGTTATAATAGATAACATCTAATTTTTTACGGTTTATACTATTGTTGATAATGTTAGCGTACTGTATAAAATTTCAACATTTCTTTACCTTTTTGAGATGCAATACGTGAGATAATAATAAATCATGAATGTAATGTTACTTTATAATTTATTCTTAGTATGTTTACTCGATCGAAACATAATTTTTTATTATAAATAATTAAATGTAAAGAATTAAAGTGTTTTCTTTGCGCAACTGCTTTGTAATTAGTTTCGTTTTTAATTTTCCCGCACAGATTTTGAATTAATTCACGATTCTACTATTTGCTGGCTGAACCTAAACGGCGCTACTGTCTCTTGTCGGATAAAACCACGCAAAGATGGGTCGTATGCACGCACCAGGGTAAACTAAATTAAATATTTAAAAAATTAATAATCGTGAACAATTTTGAAAGCACTATTCACGTTGTTGCCTTCGTTTTTCTCGTTGTTACAATATAAATTTCTGAATTTCTTGTATGGAAAAATGATCAAGTAGCTTTCCGTTCACGACCATGTGTTGCTTACTTAAATTACTAATAAATAAAGTTTAAGTGTTTATTTTTCTATGTTATAACATATTTTAACTAAGATTGATGTGTTCATTTAAATTCAGAATCGTGAAAATTCGTGCCTGAGACACTTGATAAATAGAAATTTTAGTCTTTCATGAACATAACCTTAATATTTTTAATTTACCGACATTTACGTTCATAGTTTCAACACTTCAGAAAGCAAACGGTTCATGTATTTAGTGATTGTCTTACATCACTTTTATAATTCTACATTTATTCGTAAGTCTCGAATCAAATTAGTAGCTTCCTAGATATTGCTTTCCATGATTATTATAAAAAATGTTGTTGTTATAAAAAGTTGGTTGTGATACCAAGATTTGTAATAATGGGAACTTATTATTTTATAGAAAGGGTATATCCCAGTCGGCATTGCCATATAGACGCAGCGTACCAACATGGTTAAAGTTGACGCCGGACGATTGTAAAGATTTAATTTACAAACTTGCGAAGAAGGGTCACACACCGTCTCAAATTGGTAAATCTTTTTAATCTTTTGTCGTGTTGAACATTTATAAATAATTACTTTATAGATTGTATCATTGCGTATCAGGATCTGACATGGGGGTATTGACATACATATAGCTAACCAATATGGCAACAAAGTGCTTTATGTTAACATTGTGTTCTTATCTCTATAGAATTTACTTGCGTCCGAAAATATTTAAACGAAGGAGCAGGAGTACTTGCTGTTATGAATGTTTCTATGCCTGCTTGTTCATCGCACTCGCTGTCTTCTCTCTCTCTCTCTCTCTCTCATTTATATTATTCAACTAGCTGTACCCGCGACTTTGTTATAAGCTATATAAAGTTTAAAGCTTATAAGTTATAAAGTTATAAGCAGAAACATGCCCAAAAGAAGGCGAAAAAAGCATCTTTGGTCACTAATGACGTCACAACTTTTGAACGAACAGACTTTTTCGAATATGGATTTCTCCTAAACCTTCCCGAAGAAACGCTGCGTTCAGCCATTCTCAGTTGATGCTGTCACAAACAGACAGACACACACGATTTTATTATAGTATATAGAGAGAGATAGAGAAGCGTTTCGTTATCTGAATGTATGTGACTATTTTTTTCTTCTGAAATTATTTCTGAATGTACTTTTTCTACTATTCATTCATTTGTTGTTGATGACAATGATGACGTTGTGAAGCCCTATTCAACCTTCTTTCTAATCCAGATCGATTATCTTCTGTGTTTTTTAAACGTTTTTTTTTCGGATCAATATCTGTAATAAAATGTAGTACAGCTTGTCGAATCTAGCTGTGCGGTGGTTGACCAAAACTAAGGAATGCGCAGACAAAAACAAAGATGCCACATGCATTGTTTGACAGGGGGACGATTAGTTTACCACCGTTGCGAGGTTCCACCTATTTACCATTGCGCAGCGAGGACATTTCCCCTTGCAGGGCACATTCAGCTGCACAGATAGATTTGACAAGCTTGTAATGTTGACAACGCGTTCATTCAGCTTTGGAAAAGCATGGAAACGGAACAACAAATTTCTACTCGCTCTATTATCGCAATCCTTCCTTGGACAGTAATCAAAATTTGTTTTCGCTATGCTGTGGAAAAATTGCAGCTTCCATAACGTTGTTTTTAACGAATGCTGTAAGTTTATATGCTAAACTTAAAGTATTTCTACTTTCCAGCAGTAGTACTCAACATGTCAGATCCCGATAATGCTATTTGGTAAACATTATACCCATAGATCATTCAGATTACAAATAAATACATAAGTTTAGTGTTCTATATGATAATCTCAGAGTTTGCAATGTCAAAGTGGTGATATTTTGAGGCGAACTGTGACAAAAATACATTCTGCATAAAATATTGAGATTGTACAAGGTGCGTTATAAAAGTAATGGGACATTCTTTTTACACCTGAAAGTGGTCACCTTCAAAATAATTCCCTTGGGCAGCTACGGAGGCGTTGTTTCCACGGTCCATAGCACTTTTGGAAGGCTTCTGTTGGAATACCTTTCAGCTCGTCGGTTACGCTCTTCTGGATATTATCCACAGTGCTAAAATGACGCCCTTTCAAGTGGTTTTTGATCCGGGGGAATAAAAAGAAGTCACAGGGACTGAGATCCAGCAAATAGAGGGGCTGAGGAGTCACATGAATGTTATTTTTTGCAAAAAATTTATTAATAAAGATTGTTGTGTGACGAGACGCATTGTCGTGGTGCAGCTCCATGTTTGTAACACGCTTGATAGTCTTCAGACTTCACTTCAGATGCTCTCGACACTCTCCTAGCAACAGTAGCAACTTGAAACAAGTGTGGACAACAAAGTCACGATTCAACCTAACTGCCTTTCCGATGTAGAAGGCAACAGCGATGTCGGTTGATGGACAGTGTTGCCAGTTTCATTACTTTTCTAACGCACCTCGTATATTTCCAATTACTTTCGCACGTACAGCTTGTCAAATCTAGCTGTGTGGTTGACCAAAACTTAGGAATGCGCAGACAAAAACAAAGACCGCACTTGACGAGAGAAGGATGCAATATAAGAACGGTAAGGTACACACCTCGTCAAAAGTGTGTACTGTCCATTATTTCTTACAGCAGTAAACATATAAACAACTATTTATATGTTTCTGTGAATACACTTGTGTCACTTTACTTTTTAACTGAACTGTCGCCACGTGCATCGTTTGACAGGTGACGATCAGTTCACCCTATTTACCATTGCGCAGCGGGGACATTTTCCCTTGCGGGGGACATTCAGCCGCACAGATTTGACAAGCTGTACATAATAATCAAATAGTAATCAACCATGATTTACAGGTGTCATCCTCAGAGATTCTCACGGTGTGGCTCAGGTACGTTTTCGAACCGGAAACAAGATTTTGAGGATTGTGAAGAGTATGGGACTCGCTCCGGATTTACCAGAGGATCTTTACTATTTGATCAAGAAGGCGGTAGCTATCAGAAAGCACTTGGAAAGAAATCGCAAAGATAAAGACAGCAAATTCAGATTGATTCTTGTCGAATCGAGAATTCATCGGCTTGCCCGTTATTATAAGTCGAAGGGTACTCTACCTGCAAATTGGAAATACGAGAGTTCTACTGCTAGTGCTCTTGTCGCATAATTACCTTTTTTCATTTCTCAATAAAATAAAAATTTAAACACAAATTTGTTATTTTACAGAATCCATGCTTCGATCATATAGGCAATAAGTTAATGTTAAGTTTAATCTTTAGCAATGCAATTCTTTTGATACTGTGTTCTTTAACCACAAATTCAAATTAGTTCCGGAAAGTTCAGGGTTTAACAACAGATCAAAACGAGAGAATCAGATTTTTAAGCGTGTGCAGATTTATCATGAATCATTTATATGAAAAAGACATTTATTTTTATATAAAAGAAAGTACCAGTTGACTTTTGTACAGCGTTCTAGCATTCTAGCCCATCGCAAAAGTTGGCCCAGTTTTGACGTCACGGGGTCCTTCCAGAGTCGGAGAGTGGTCCACAAGGAGGTAAGAATTGCGCATGCGCTTGAGGACAGCACAACATGCGTTCACCAAGCAGTGATGGGACATTGGACAGGTTTTTTTCGCGCATGCGCGAAAATTTTAGATGGATGAAAATGGGTTACCTTGGTCACCCCTCATATTTTCGCAAAATGTGTTTCGATTTCATTTGTATACCAATCGAATATTAATAATAACTTACGAAAAACTCGTAGCATGTTTGTCTCGTCGCCTCGACCTGGACTTTTTCGGTATTTTCCCGCCAATAATAGTCACTGATATTAGTATATATATATCAGTGATAATAGCAGTCCGCTACTTTCCCCACAAAATAGATTGTAGATACCTTACTGCGCTGGACGCGCATGCGCGAAAAAATCCGTCCAATATCCCATCACTGTCACCAAAATGGCGGCTGGATTTTCACTCTCCAGTGCTCTCCAGTAGCCAAGGCTCTTTCAGAGGTGCGCCATATTAAAAAGCGACAGAAATATTTCACTGATTTTCGGGCTGTTCGGTGCATATGGATTCGCATTGAAAAATTCGATTCTACAGTCTATTTCATTTTTCGTGGTGTAGTTGATAGACTGCGCGGGTGCATTCGACGATTTTAGGAAGTGAATTATGGGTAACGGAGAAGACGCGAGTGCCTTTGACATTTGCGAACCATATTGAAAGGCATTTGGAGGAGTTTCGTTACCAAAGAGAGGTATGCCAATTAACAAAACAATAATACGTATCTCCGCAATATTTAAATGGAGTTTAGAGCATCGTAATTATGATAATAGTTCGAATATCGTGGACGATTGTTGATCGCACTCGTAGCGGTGATTTGAATGCTGGTCTGCACGAATATTATTTCGTTATCCTGAAAATTAACTATAAAAGAGATGAACGTTTCAAGCGAAACCCTTTGTTGCACCGTGTTATTTCAATGCTGATCATTTACTTTATGGTTGACCAGCATTCTAGTCGGTACTGCGAGAAATGTTTCAGATTTTTTTAATAGCTGCATTGTACCTAAAATTGTATAACATATGGGATTAGTTCGTTCACATAGACGGATGTCTTCGTCCTCGTGAATTTTTTTCCGTGAAAACTTTCTTGTTCCGCGTAACACGAAGAGAGACACGGTTTAAATGTTACGACATTATACAGTAATTGTTCGAAGATCGAAATAATACTCGAACAGTTCACCTTCGTGTTTTAACAAATGAAAAATGTCAAACGTATAAGGAAACAATAGAAGGGTTAACAAAATTTTACGCTACAGTGATATTCGCGATTATTTGGCGAAAAGAAACGTCTCTCCGTGATTTAAAAATATTTGCCTGGCGGTTTTCGATTATTATTTGTTCGTTTATGAAAGTGAAAGTGAGCTGAAATCGGAGAGATATTTTCATAGGGTAATAATACTAGCACTGATAATGGCGGTGATATTATTTATAACGTAACCTTACTATCATAATAGTTTAACGTATGCTTGTCAACAATTAGTGAGACTTTCTAGATTTAACAGACGTCTTTAAGACCTCTTTAAGTTGTCTTTGTGCTATCTGGGATAAAAGTTCCGTGCTGTTCGTTTTAACCTAAAATTCAGATTTTATATTATTGTCGATATTTCAATATTAATATAAACATTTTTTGACGTAACGATATCGTCCTGTGTAGATATATACAAAGAGAATAATAAAAATAGATAAACAACTAAATTTGGACAATCATAAAGGGTTTTAATATCTCTCATAGTATTGTATAAAAATGTAATGTACAATTCCATGTACTACGATGTTATTCACGCTATTGCACAATAAGATAAAATGTACTTTTCTTTTCTATTTCCTTAACGCGTAATGCACGAAAGTACATAGTCTTAAGCGTTACTTTATGCAGGTTATACGCTTTTCTTAAGAAAATTATCAACTTCTACTCGACATTTGCGCGAACTCTATACATATCGTGAATTTCGCTTGCGGAGGGAGATTTCAACGTCGTTGACTTGCACAAGCGACGTCATGAGTTTACACTTTACACGCCTACGCCTCAAGAACTCAAGACTCAAGGCTATTCACATGTTTTAATTGTCCGAATCGAATAACCCGAAACTCATTTGAATACGTAGATGTAGATACTTATATTCTCGTTGCATTTGTATAATAATTAAAACGATAACACATTTCCACGAAATTTTTCGCAGCATTCGTTCGAAAGTTCAAATTATGAAATTACTCGAATCTCGTCATTACAAGATTGCGGTTTTTATGCATTTATGGTATATAAAAAATTTCAAAAAAATTGAAGTATCAAATTCGACAGAATTAAGTACCACTTTTATTTATTTTGGACTTAGAAATGTTATTACCAATAAAAATAGGATTTCATTTGGCACCACTTTCGTAAGATTTGTCTAGAAAAATTAAAAATGGGTTAAAATGTTCGGTCTACTTATTATATGTACATGTACATATGTATATATATGTACAGTGGCCCACAAAAGTGTTCGTACGCCCTTTACAACAGAATAACTTTTTTATAATTGTACTAGACAACCTGATGTTTTGCAAGCAATTAGAAGCATTGGTTTACTAAATGATGTACAAAAAAAGTTGTCCAGAAATTATAATTTACAAGGCAATGCAAATGCAAAAATAGAAAAAGTATTTTTTAAAGCTTTTTTATTTGGGCCCTTAATGAAAATTTAAAATATATTATATGTTTTGTAGATATCTATGTTAGTTGTACACACACTGGAAATTTCATCGGATTCGGTTGTGACGCAGGAAAAAACAACACGCATCGAAATATGTACGATTCTGTGGATTTTAAACAGAAACTGGATCGAAAGTCGTGAAAAACTACGATTTTTCTCCATTTTTAACCGCTTGTAGCTCGTAGCTCGTGTGTATCTCAATCGATTTCCATGAAATTTTCAGCATGTGTATAACTAATACAGATCTACAAAACATATATTTTACATTTTCATTAATGCCCCCAAATAAAAAAGTTTTAGAAAATACCTTTTTTATTTTTGCATGAAAACTTGTAAATTATAATTTTTGGAAAGTTTGTCTTGCACATCATTTAAGAAACCAATAGATTAGATATCGATACGAGAAAGTTCGTTTTTCGGCATAAAGTCACGGAATTTCTCGATCTGGACACTGGACACCAACCACTGTGCGGCATTCCAAGTGTTGAAGTTCGTCAAAAAGAGATTTGAACCGAGGTTCGTGTGACCAGTGATCAGATAGGAATCCATAGGAATAAACTCGTACATAATTGTTGCAACGTCCGTTATAAGAACGCTTATGTGACACCGAGCACCAAGGGAACGAACGCCTGTCCTGTAAACTCGTGCACGAATTGAATACAAATGCAGCTCTCCATTTAAAAGTTCGTACGCGTCTTGCGCAGCCGGGCGCGCATGCATATTAATGTTGGCCGAGTATTCGAATATTTTCGTGTAGCCCGTTGTCATTATATGTCACAACATATTGTAATATGTTGTGTAAAAAGTAAAAATATAAGGGGGCCAGGGGCGGATTGAGCGGTAAGCGGACTAAGCGGCCGCAGGGGGCGATTTGGTTTTGGGGGCAGAAAATCTTTAGCTTGGAAAATTGTACAACAGCTATGGCTATCGTTAACAGGTATCTTTGCTAAAAAAGAAGAAAGGTCATTCATTGTGTTGCATCTTATCATCATAGAAACCGTAGGGCCCCCTAGTAAAATAATGGATCAAATCTAGAAACAAACTGTTGAATGTATAATAATGTATGGCCTCCAAGTTGCACTCTGGAATTTTTCGGGTATAACTTAATGAGAGTTTTCTTGAAACTTTCTTTTAGGGGGGGGGCGGAGGGCCCGGAATTTTGACCGCTTAGGGCCCCCACTCGTCTTGATCCGCCACTGAAGGGGCCACTCTTGTGTCACGAGGAAACATAGAGAAGTTAAGCAGAAACTTAGCAAGTTGAAGAAATCACGGCTCACCATTGAGAAGGTGACTAAGGTGACTAAGGTTACTTCATTAGTTAGATCATTTGGTATATGTATACATGTTTTGTGAACATTCATTTCCGGTTGATTCGGAGAGAAAATTTTAGCGACCTTGATTGTCCGAACGATCCGAAAAGGGAATTCCTACTGCTCGTTTCATGCAATTCGATCGGTTGAATGATTCACAAGGGACTCGAGGCGCGAAAAATATTGAGTAACCGGATACAATCCACATGAGTCAAAGGAATTTCGAATAACTGAATTATTTGCGCAAGCAGAGGCACACTTGTATGCTTTGATAAAATTTGGAAACCAGGTCGCCAGCAAAGAATGCTACCCAGATAGCATACGACATCTTAAAGACGTCCATTATACGTCTATTTCAAGTCTAAAAGTCTTGCGTCCTAAGAAGACTCTTTAACGTTTACGTCTTTAAAACCATAAACAGTGTGGTTTTTATATACTCTAGCACAGGGATCGGCAAACTTCTTTTGAAAAGGGCCAGAACGTAAAATTTTTAGGCTATTTTTGGGCCGGGTAGCAAGCTCGAAGATATTTAGGTAATTCTACTCATAGAGCAACGAAAAAAAACCGGTTCAAAATGTTTTTTATTTTATGTAATTTTATTTATTTTTTTGTGTTCATTAACCTCACGGGACAGATTAAAAACAGGCGGCGGGCCGTAGTTTGCCGACCCCTGCTCTAGCATAATCTTAGCATTGGTATTATTTGTTCGAGTTAGTGTTTTTGCTTCAACTTCAATTTTTCAATTTCAACGTCAATTTCAACGCTTTGATTCCAACTTCAATTTTTCAATTTCAACTCTTCGATTTCGACTTCAACTCGTCAATTTTAACTCTTCAATTTTTATTATTTTTATAGTGATTTAATTGTAATTGTTATTTTTATTTCACTTTTTATGTCAATTCCACATGCGTTCTTCTGATAAAGCTAGGTTTAACTTTAAACTCGTTTTTGTCGATATCTATTTTGACTCTTCCATTCTTTTAATTTATCTAATATTTATGGGCCTTTAAGACTTCTGAGGTACATCTTGAAGACCTCCCGAATGTCATACGACCGTCTAATGAATGTCTTCTAGACGTGAAACAGACGTCTTTAAGACGTACCGTTCTCTAACACAAGACGTTCAGGAGACGTTCGTAGGTCATTCGGGACATCTTTAAGACGTCTGAATGTTCAATCGCAGACGTCTTTAAAACGCCTTTGTGCTATCCGGGTTAATATGTTTTATAAGTTGAAAACAATATAACAGCATTTTTTTAAATACTTGTAATGATTTTACTGTTTAAAATTACACGTACTAATTTTTCCATAAATGCGTAATAACCACTGTCCAATTATAAAATTTAAGATGCTACCTTTTCACTGTTTAGGCGAAATATCGAGAGAAGAATTAGAGTAGGAGATGTCTGCTATCACGTTTAATAAATAATATTTTTAAATAGACATGTAACTTTTGGGAAACGATTAATTAAAACTTACATTTCTCACACGTATAGTTCATATTCTCTGCGAATGCAAAACGAATAGATGAATAGATTCTAGCAATCTGTTGTACTACATATAATTGCATTAGTGCTCCTTCTCAAACAGATAGGAAAATCTACTCGAAATCTTTGTACAAATCAGCACGCAACGTAAGCGTAGAGAAATGTTGCCGCTGCAGCAGCCCCGCAACTGCACCGGATGCACTCAAGTATGTTTCACTCCGTGTGTTCGCAGCGATCTGGGAATTTCTGAATGCGTTGGACGAATATCGAATTCGAATATCGTCCTACATACCGTGTCCCGTAACAAGAATTACCCGCGACGAGATACGATTTCGTGTCGTGGATTGGAAAGCATTTTCGATGACGTGAACGGAAGCGAGATCGTAAACTTCCCAGATAGCACAAAGTCGCCTTTAAGACGTCTGTAGTTGGCCGTTCAGACGTCTTAAAGATGTCCCGAATGTCCTACGAACGTCTTCCGAACGTCTCCTGAACGTCATGCGTTAAAAGACGGTACGTTTTAAAGATGTCTTTGAGACGTCTGCAGTTGAACATTCAGACATCTTAAAGATGTCCAGACTTTCTTGTAGTTCGTAATTTCCTAAAAAGGAGAACATTTATGTCTAATGTATGCCTACATGTTCTTCTATAGCTGTACATCAGGCGTGGGCAATTTTGCCTCAATTGAGGCAAAACTGTCCCCACCGTAGCGTCCACTGTCCCCTACCAGCAGGCGTCGTTACTATGTAGGAAGGACGCGTTTGGCTTGTCGCGAGCAGTGCGCAGGCCTCGTGCATCAGAGCCACGAGCAGTGATGTGATTGAAGCTACCAAAGGTAGCTTCTGGCTCGCGCATGCGCGGCAATTTCAGCCTCAGTAACGTAACTATTTTCGATGAAATCGGGTAGCTTGAGCACCTCGCAGACTTTTATAATTGAAACTTATTCTTTATTTTGAGGATGGGATAGGGAAAGAGCACTGCAATAACTACGCAGAAGAATATATAATCGTCTGTCGTCCATCAGTCGTCCCGCCAATAACACTGATACATTTCCGCCAGAATAACTGCCTCAAGGCGTCAGGGCCCTGCCCGCGCGGCGCGTCATTGTAGATACGCTACTGTTTTGGACGCGCATGCGCGAGCCAGAAGCTACCTTTGGTAGCTTCAATCACATCACTGACCACGAGGAGCGCCACCGAAAGGAAGCTTGATGGGGGAAGCAGCCGTTTGAGGGGCTCCACCCGTGCCCACGCCTGCTGTACATTAGCAAAACCAAAATAGAATTTTATTTCGGTTTAAAGGAAATTAATAACCTGACGGACACGATATTGTAGGGGGAGGGGTTAACAAAGCTGAGGAAAGGAATTTTCATTTTCGCAA
>JAQQRW010000025.1:0-15776 GCA_028455765.1 Lasioglossum oenotherae
CCAAAGCTTATCGAAATTGGCGAGGATTCACATCATCGAGAAACTTTTGTTCGTTGTGACATCGCGACGTGCCACCGATACTCGGCTGCCGACTCACCGGGCTGCACGCGTCTAGCTCGTGCTCTGATTGGTCCGTGTTTTTCGTTAATAACTCGTTAACGAAGCCGCGGACGACATTTTTTCAAAGGAAAATGTCGCTTGAAATGATCTCAGGAACCGCCCATTTTCGGCTCCCGAGTTAATTTTGAGACACCCTGTATATTTTCCTTGATGTAGTTTTAAACCTAACTCGTTTTCTTCAACCCTTATATTTAAAAAATTAATCTCTTTGGTCTCAACTAACTCTATTTACTTATTAATCTCTTTCACTATTCTATTTGTGATCTTATCATCTGTACTAACAGCCAAAATATCATCTACATATATTCGTATAAATAATGTACTGTTCTCAACCTTAAGTTTGTAAACGCATGGATCTTCCTCTAATCTAGTCATTCCTAACTCAGTAAGTACTTTATTTATTTTCTGGTTCCAATGATAACCTGATTGTGGTAGCCCATAAATGCTTCTGTTTAGTTTACATATTTTACTACTATCTTTTACGTATCCCGGGGGCTGTTCCATATATACTGTTTCCGTTATATAACTATGCAGGTACGCGGATTTTACATCAAACTGTCTAATTTTTAGCTTATATATACTAGCTAATGCTAACATGGTTCTAACTGTCTCTAACTTGATCATAGGTGCGAAAGATTCCTCGTAATGTACTCCTAGCCTTTGTTGGCATCCCATAGCTACCAATCTGGCTTTATACTTTACTAATTTTGTTGTTGGATTTTCCTTTATGGTAAAAACCCATTTGCTCTTTATTACCTTCGCCTATGTTTCTCTCGGTACTAGATCCCATACTTCATGTTGCTCTAGTGACATTATCTCTGCATTCATCGCTTCTCTCCAGCTTTCAGCTTCTTCTGATGCCATCGCTTCATCGTAATTGGTAGGTGCTTGCATGTAGTACAATACCACATTATTTGCTTGTTCCCTTTTATTTTGAATCCTTTCCGATCTTCTTACACCGCTTGCCTTCAAATTCTCCTCTGTTTTCTTGATCTTCATTCTATGTTCCAGCTCTCTTTGTTCTTTGGTTTTCCTGTTGATACTGTTTTCGTGGGTTATTTCTTGGTGTTGTTCTTGTTGAGCGTTTTCATTCGGGGTTATGCGTGTCCCTTCTATTTGTTCTTGAATCGTTGGTGATTCTATCGGTTGCTCAATTCCGTTGTCGTCAATTGTACTTATTACATCATACTTTATTTCTTCCAAGTCATTTTCATCACCTTCATTTTCTAAAATTAATGATCCTCTGACCTCTTCATTGAACTTTACTGTTCTTGTTACACACGTTCTTCGACTTTTCGGATCATATATTCTGAACGCTCTACTTTCATTTGCATATCCAATGAATATCCCTTTTCTGGCCTTTCCTTCCAGTTTATTCCTTGCTTCTCTAGGTACATAGTAATATGCTATGCATCCAAATATTTTGAGATACGACACCGTCGGTTTTCTCCCCGTCCATTCTTCCAATGGTGTTGTCATTTTGTCTAGCTTCGCCAGTGTTCTATTTTTTATGTGTGCTGCGGTCATGACAGCTTCGGCCCAGAAACGTCTAGGATGTTTTGGAAGGTCCGGTTAGCTCTTTGGGCAATCCCGTTACTCTGTGGGTTATATGGCACGGTTCTCTGATGTCATATCCCTCTGCTCTTAAACAGTTCTTCGAATCTAGAATTCGAATCTAGAATCTAGAATCTAGAATTGACGAACTCTCGTCCATTATCGGATCTGACCCTTTTTATTCTCTTACCTGTCTCGTTCTGTGACTTCTCCAAAAAATCTTTGAAGCATTCGAACGCCTCATCCTTCGTTTTTATCACATACACACAGGTATATCTGCTGAAACCATCCACCAGCACGTACATATATCTATTTCCGCCTAATGACGTTACCGGCATAGGCCCGCACAGGTACATGTGTATTACTTCCAACGGTTCCCTGGCTGTCACTGCGTCTAGTTTCCTGTGTGGTTCTTGAGACAATTTTCCCATCACACGTGGTTCGCAAAGTCCCAGCTTCTCCGAGGTGTAATTCAAGTCCCTGAAGAGGTTCTTTTCCTTCATCGTGTCAAGGTAATGTTCACATACGTGACCTAGTCTTTCATGCCATAACATCTTTTGGCATTTAATTTCTATTAGCGCTCTTTCATCCTCCTGTTGATTTTTAGATCCAGTTTCACTATCCTTATTCTCAGTGCCCTTGTGATCCTTGATTACCAATCGACAGTTTCTCTCTGCCAACGTCGTTTCCAATATGAATATACCGTCTATCTCTGTAGCTTCGGCTATTACTTCTTGCCTTTTTCCTATTATCTGTGCGCCTCCATCTCTAAATATGACAGTAAGTTCGTTATTGTTTAATTGACTCACCGACAATAAACTGGCGCGCAGGTTTGGTACATATAACACGTCCTTACTTGTTACGTTGTTCAGTCTACCGTTGTATCTGGTGGTAATTCTTATATCTCCCTTTGCCTCCGATGTCACTTCTCTATTGTTTTCGGCTACCTTAGAACCGTTCTATATGCTACAGTATTGCACATCCATTCTACATTTGGTGACATGTGTGAGGTAGAACCCGAGTCTAAAGTCCAAATTTGTTTCAAATTTTTTTCTTCGTTGCGGGCTGTCTGATAGTTACTGCTTCTAAATGTGTGGAAAGTGTATTCGTCTCTGTCTTGGGTTATCATGTTGCTTTGCTCTCTTCTGTTTCTAAATTGTCTATTATTTCTGTTGTAACTACTATTATGGGAATAGTTTCTGTTCGCTTTACTCACCGGTACGTTGTTACTCTTCTCCTCTCTATAGTAACACTCTCTAGCCATATGGTTTCTTCTACCGCATATATATAACATCCACTATTATTTCCTCTTTTGCTTTGCATACCTTGTGTAGTTCTATATGCCTTTTCATTCTTCCATTGGCTCATCGCACCACTGGAGCCTTCTCCGTCATTTGGTGATAACATATTTTCCTCTTCTGTTAATGCTTGACGTATCCCTTCTAGTGTTATACCAAGTTGTGTTCTCAGTGCTGCTGCAACCTTATCAAATTTTCTGTGAATTCCTCTCACTGCATGATACGTTACCTCTCTTACCAGTATCACGTGTCCTAGAACTGCGCTTCGAGACTCAATGTTTCTTATTCTACCTATATATTCATTAACGGTTTCATTATTACCCATTTTCGCATTTTTCAGTTCTAAACCTACGTCAATTCTTTTATCTTCAACGTTTCCCTCATGCATAGTTCGTAGTTTTTGCCACACCCTCTGTGCCTTGTCTTCGACTAGAAACTGCCCTGCTTATTCGTCGGATAGCGTATTTATAATAATTCCGAAGGCCTCATCATTTTTATTTTCCCACAGTATTCTAGCTTTGTACTCATCAGAATCAACTTTTTTACTCACCGGTGGTTCAGGACTTTCTATTACTTCCTTGTATAGTTTCTTCGCTTTTAATATGGATTTGACTTTCAGTGACCATACGTAATAATTATTATGACCCAGACGATCTATTTTATTAATGGATATTGTCGTTCCTTCCGCCATTTTTCCAGTTACTGTTGCTCTTCTCTGTTCTAATTTTTGTTACCCACGTGTTTCGTATAACCTCTTCCGACCACGTGTTGCTTACAATTTCCGCGCCAGTTTATTTTCCTCACTTTACAGACCATTCTACGAACCACGCTCTGTTACCAATTGTTGTGTGGGATCGTTTATTATGGTCTGGTTAGAGTGAGTGTATAACATTGTTTAACAAAAACGTAATATTTAATATAAGCCAAGTAACAAAAACGTGATATACATGCGTTCTATTCAATCGTCGTAACCTATCTATCTTTTGGCGTGCTCGCCTCCTGTATATGCATGTTGCAGTATTCACTGCGTCGGTAAGGTAGGATCCCTACATTTTGCATATAGATCCGCAGTCTACACATTACACACAATCAATACACACTACATACAATACATCAATACACATTACATTCAATCAATACACGTTACATACGCTGTGACGTGGCAGTTTTGCCAACGTCACCCAATGCCGGTTATCGGAAGACCGGGTCACCCTCTGGCAGCCAAATACGCGGGAGGCGCCGTGGCGAGCGCTCGCCCTGGGTACGAACGAGACCCATGGGCGAGTTCTAATATTTTTGAGCGTCGCGCCAATTGCGCGACGCGTATCCACAGGACCGTAGTCGGGCCCCGAGGGGGGATCCGAAACACCTCTCCCGCCGAGGCATGGAAAAGGATCGGCGCTGGCGATATCTCCAACCCCGAGGAAAGCGAGGAATCGGCGTGGCACAGGAGAATCAACCTGGGGGCGCCGACGAGGACAGGCGATGCCAAGCAAAGAATCTCAGCTGTCTCGCCGTCGCCTCATCCGGAGAGAAACCGGATCGCTGCCGGATTGGCTCACGTCGATCACCTCTGCGGGAGGCGGCCAATCACCACGCATCGCTGCCGGAGAGTCACCGAATCGCCGAGCGCCAGGGACCGCCGCGACAGGCTAGGCCCTGTCCGAAAATCTACTTGCGATAGGTCAAACTGCGTGCGGGGGAACGAGCGCGGCAAGGGGGGGACGCTCCGCTTCCGCGTTCCCGAGTCATACCGAGAAGGATCACTTCTTCGTTGGCTTTGGCGAAATACAGTCGCAGTACAGATTTCAAAGATTACGTATTAGAAACCGTCCTTGTATAATACGAAGCGAAGCTGCCGGACCAGAGGGACGAGATCACCAGACACCGATCGTTGCCCTGGGTAAGCTTCTGTCAGATATAATTTCGTAAAGTGATCTTTCTCGCGTTGGCTCGGTAAGCGTGTCGTGTCCGCGATCGCGTCGCCGAAACATCGACGCGGCTTCGAAGCTGCCGGTACGCGCGGGGAAAAATATATTTCGGGGGTGCCAATTCCAATAGAGGTCGGTTGTTAGGATCCGCGTGTCGTCTTGACCTCGACGAGACGCGGTGACGGAGTTTAGCGTGGAACTGGGCACCATTTTATTTAGCGAGGATCCGCGCGTATTTATCGTTTCTGATCGAACCTCGAGTCGTCCCACGGTGCGACGCCGACACGTGCTCTCGTCGTATTTCCGCTATTCGTTCTGCCGACGAGAATATTATTGTAACGCGTGTTCCATCGGAATTCGGGCGTAGGACGTTAAATTCGTGTACGCCGACGTTAACATCACGTTGCTGTCGGATTCGAAGCGTAAAGAGAAGGACCGGAGAAGGTCAAATCGCGCGTGCGACGATTCTTCGTCGCCGACCACCTGTCACGCGCCGGTTAACCTCAAAACGCTGCCGGTCACCGCCGGTAGCGTTCTTGTAAGATCGGAACAATAAATTGTGTTAACCAAAGATAGTACGCGAGTGTTTATTGCGTGAGAAACCTTCCCGCCGCGGGGAACGCCTTGTGGTCGACCCGCGTAGAATCCTGCGACCCGTATCGTAGCACTTTTGTTTGATTTCGATTGTCGCAGGCTCGTACAGTCGTTTCTCGAAGGGTTCGCATCCGTAAATTTCGCGTGGCACCTTCCGTGCCTGGCGCCCGAACTTGATTCAGAAGATCTCGAGAAACGACGGGCCTGCGTACAATTTTTGTCCCGGGTGGACCACGTTTCGCGCGGCCGAACGTGGCCCGGCGGCAACGCCTATAAATACTCGGAGTCGCTATCGTTTCCCTACGAAACGATAGACGACGTGACAACGCATTCATATAACTATTATTTACTACACTAACACAACAATTTACATTATTTATCAGCAAAATACTTTTTGAACGTATCACGCATCTCGTAGGCCCTCCGCGATGCGCGATTGCAACTCCTACTCGCCCCGGCCACTGTCATCATACACAGTGGCGTTTGCCTCCGACATTTGGGAGTCACTTATGTCTTCTTTTTCAATGATTATGTTGTGCAATAAGCACATACATTTAACGAACACATTCAAGTTCCCTGGATCCACCTGCATTTCCCCTTTGAGGCATCTCCACATGCTCACGAGAATGCCGAATGCACATTCTATAGAGCGTCTGGCCTTGCTTAATATGTAGTTGAATTTTTCTTTTTCGCGATCCTGGCTGTCGGTGATCGCATACAGTCGAATCAGATATTCCTTCAAGGGGTATCCCTGGTCGCCGATTAGCACATACGGCAGAGTTACTTTTCGTTGAAAGTTCAGCGCTGTTGCTTCGTCTCCCATAATCCCCGACATCCACCGTAACGAATTTACATTTGGCGTCCGCAATTCCTTGCAGGTGGATGGAGAAGAATTTCTTATAATTATGTAACATTGATCCAGATTTCGATGGACATTTAATGCGGATGTGCTTCCCATCAATACTCCCCAAGCAATCCAATCCCATACCCGTTCATATCCCAATGAAACTTTCCGTAGCGAATCCATAGTTGGAACTGGCATATGGACTTCCTGGAAGACCTCCCAAATTGCCTGGCACGTCTCGCATACTATTCCAAAAATGGTGTTATTCGCCATTCTAAAACTGAACGCCAAGGACCTGAATGCCAGTCCCGTTGATAGAAACCTAAAACAGAAATCAATATCACGTTAAAACTGTGCCGTAGAAAGTATTCGATGACATTAATTTCCATCAAATTAAAAGATAACTTACCTCAACGTTACTGTTTTTATACAAGCTGTCGTGTTGTTCCGTTGAGGCTGACACGATACTGACTTGTCCCTACTGATTTTCCGATGGGAACCCCTCCATTATCCATATGGTCTAATAAAACGTACCTTTTGGCACGCGACCGCTGGTACCCTTCATGGACCTTGAATCCCTTTTTTTTGCCGAATCCCTCCGTATACCGTCTGATACCTGCGGACCGCCGGAAGGCCTTTTACAACCGACCTGCCTTTTATTTCTCGTCTATCTTTTCTCTCTATTGTTTTCCCAATCATTTTTTCTCTTGAGGTGCTTAGCGAATCTCGTGGCTTCTTCCAGTAGCCTGACGGCCCCGAGTGAACTCTTCGGTCCCCCATGCTCGTTAAACCTTCATATCCAGGAAATATTCCCTTTATGTTGAGGTTTTCTAGCGGCCTAAGTACACGCCTTGCGTCTAGCTTTACTCGCTTGGCTTGACCATGCATTACAATACCAGTGTCGTTGCATTTCCGCCGCCAAGATCCATGCACCTTTATGTAGAAGGACCTACATCACAACATCGTATACATTCTCACCATACGTCCATAAACCATCCAGTCCGCCAAACCTCCGTGCGCAACAATCCATCCCACGCCCAATCCATCCGCAACAGTTACAATCAGACTCTCCTCTGGCAATATACACTTCCGAAAATTCGGCTGTTTTTGAATTTTGCTTCTAATGCCTCCCAAAATATAATCGAACGTTTCCTTCATCATCCTCATTGTTTCGTACCCGTAGTCGATCTTGTGGCGATCGTTCGGGTCTTGATTGTTTTTCACTGCGAGGTGACTACTAAGGTTGCTCGAAGGACCACCTTCAATGTTTGAAGGAATAATGGGCTGAAGATGTACTAACAACAACTATATATTTTACTATAATAAAAAGTATGCACAAGCACTGCTGCTATGTTATACGTGGCAACTAAAGTGCGAGAACCTAACCTTTTTTATAAATGAATACAGACTAATGCATCCCATAATTCTTCGGGCTTCAACAATGACTCTAATGCCCGAACGTTACGGCTTTGTCACCGAACTCGCTCAGTGCCTTAGCGTTAGATTTGCGAAGTGGCTCTATTGCTAACAATGAATCAATGAGATGCGTGAGTAAGGGCCTCGGATCGTTGAAACGCTCCTTCAACCTTGACCACGCGAGCTCATAGTTCTCTGCGGAGATGCTAAAAGATTCTAGGACTAGTGCAGCAGAACCTGTCAGCGCAGACACACGATAATTAAATTTGTCTATCTTAGACAGCTTGCCTGAGTTGTGTACTAGGGAAATTAATGTATCACGAAACCGTATCCACTGGCTGAAATCCCCGTCAAACACCAGCAGTTTGATCACAGGCAAGCGCGTGGATGGATAAAGATCGGAGCCTGTGTCCGTCACACTGCCGCTCGAATTCGCCGTCGACGACGGAACATCGCGAAATCTTATCAATCGTTTCTCGGCAACGGACATTAAGTAAAAGTAGGATCGTTCGAATGCTTCTCGTTCCGCCATCTGCAATTCCGCGTTGGGGGTTACGAACACCAAGGTCTCTATTTTTAATTGCAATACATCGAATTTTTCGAATAAACTATCGTTTGACCGAACGCGACTTTCAAATGCAGCGACGTCCCGAATTTCATCGGGTGACTCGACTAAACACCTGAGTAAGGTTAGCTTAGTTTTTATGGCACCCCGTTGAGCATTTAATGATTTTAGTTCGGCTTCCATTCTGGCGCAATTGAAAAAACAGTGATTATGACTCACGAAGAAATGAAAGGACTGATTGGCTTCTGATTGCTCTCCTGATGATCCTCTGCGGTTGACGCTGCTATGGCCTGCGCTGCTTCTATCTCGTCCAGGGGCGAGTAGCCCAAACGGTCACCGACGCTCGTCTCCTGGATGGTGCAGCTTAGGTAGAAAACGCCTCGTGGTCCACGTAATTGATCGATAGGCCGGTGAGATGTCACCAACGGCCTCCAATGATGTCAGTCACTCGCTGCTATCACCCCCAGAGTTGCTAGTGATGATCACGTTCTGTAGTATTCCTGGGTGTAAGAAGCGACGTCCGCAGCTTCGTTGTATTTCCAAGATGCCAGTATCCGGCTCGAAGGACCAATGTTTCGTACCCGTGGTCGATCTTGTGGCGATCGTTCGTGTCTTGATTGTTTTTCACTGCGAGATGACTACTAAGGTTGCTCGAAGGACCACCTTCAATGTTTGAAGGAATAATGGGCTGAAGATGTACTAACAACAACTATATATTTTACTATAATACGAAGTACACACGAGCACTGCTGCTATGTTATCCGTGGCAACTAAAGTGCGAGAACGAAGCGAGTTCTAAGAAGTATTGGTAATGGTTCTAAGGTCCACGGTGCAGTCTGACCCGGAGGACCGAGAGTTCTCCTATTTATCACCTCGGTCCTCCTTCCTACCTCTGACAAATTCATCCCCACCTTTTGGGATGATTTGGGGGTGGACGGTACTAAGCTATGTGTTTGTAACGGTCCCGCAGATTTGCCAAGGCCAATATTTGGCGACCAAACCTTGGATTTTCCAGGCATCTGGCAACCAGACACGCTGTAGTTGCAAAACATTAGCCGTCCGCGCTGGACCCAAGAAGCGAACGTTTTTTAAGGGTTCTACGACAAGGACGGGATCGAGGGTACCCAGGTACGGACGGAAATCACGTGGCGATGACAGGCCCAAACGCCGAAGCCAAACTACAAGACGGCACGTACCGGGCCCATGTGCAATAGGGGTGTCCCTACCATAAAATCCTTCCAGCGCGGCCGCTATACTCAAATATTGGCGAAACTTGTCCGGATTAAGGACTGTTTAGTTTGCCACAGCATCCGTCCGGCACCAATGCTTAAGGATAGGGCGCCCGGCATCGGACATGTCGGTCCGGTTTCTCTCCGAAATTTTTTTCGCGCCAGGCCGCATCCGTCAGGTCATAATGACTTGACGGGGATCGCGGCTGCCTGCTGTGCGTGGCACAAAAAAAAGGTTTTTATGTGCTCTACAACTCTTTAGGTAAACTATCGGTAGGTCTCCTTTATAACATCATGGAAGTAGGAAACGTTCCTACCGCTTGGTGAATTCTTCTTAAATAATGATTTAAAATAATTACTAGAAAATATATTAGAGACGTATCTTTGTTCTGCAAATTTTCCACCGGATCTTGTGTGAAAAAATGTTTAAATATATGGTCGTATTCTACGATTCTTGCTCTTTAAAATACCGTTCTTTTTTCATTGTTCGTAACAACTTGTTGCCATCATACAGGTTACCTGTCAATTTCCGTATCCCAATGACTAATTAGCAACATGTGTTTTCGATATACAAGTAAAATTACTTGCTTATTTAAAATGCGCCATAACTCTTTCCTTCCAACCTAATACACATATGATATCAAACATTATTTCAGATACACCGGAAAATAATAAAATGTTCATTTTAGGGAAACCAACAGTGTCATTTCGCCCACTACGATACTTTGCAACTGTACGTATCATGTAAAAATTTCATACGACACACATGAGATGTGAAATACTCCAGTAACTACAAACAGCTGTTAGGTTTGAATCGTTTGTTGTTTCGGGAGAATAAAATTGCTGAATATTCTTTAGACATTACACCTTCCACGTAGTGAAAAACATTTTCAATTTGTTTATGTTCAACAAGTAGTCGAATACACTGCCCCGTACTAGCAATTATACCGCTACCGCCCACTACTACGCGATTGTAGGGACTGGCAAGGCGCCATCTCGTATGGGTCCGAACTGGTGACATTATACAATTGATACGAGCCTGAGAATAAGATTCCCATGCAGGACGTGTCTAGGAGGTACGAACGCGCGGCCGATTGGATCAGAGTGGAGGAGGCAGACCTCGTTTCACACGCACTTTCGGCTGTCGTCGAAATATTGGCTACAGCGGCCACACATACTACGTAGCGTGCAACGTCAAAGTCAAAACATTGGGGTTACAGGCGCGGGGCTGTGGTGGGGATAGCAAGACTTAGGGATATGCTCGCTTTGTTTATGTGCCGTTCCCGGGGCTGTTCTCTATGGAGAGGTGTATCACAGTTCATTACTATTGAGTTGGAAATCGGCACTTTCTCGGGCAACATGTGTTGAGAGAGAGAGAGAGACTGTAAAATAATTTGTAGGCGCCCCGACTTCTCCGGGGAAAAATAAATGTAAAAATGCTACATACAGCGACTCCCACTAATATTCGGACGCTCTAAAAAAGACGATGACTTTTTAAATATTCTGCTATACGATTTTAACTTTTTTGCGTAGCTAGAGCAATTAGTTTACTACAGGTTGGGAAAAGAAATTTTTAAAAAAATTACAATTGATCGGAATTGTAGAAAAAATACTAAAAGTTGCATTTTACAATTTCTTTATGTGGGCCTATATTGAAAATTTGAAGAGCACGTTTTGTGGATCTATACAGGGTGTTTCACACTATTCCTGGTCAGCGTTTTTCTTGCAAATTATTAGAAAAACATGAAAGGGGAAAAAGTAGTACATACTGTTTTTTATACGCACAACGCAACGACATATGTAATTTTGTTGTGTATATGATATTTTGTTAGATACGAAGGTGACCTTCAATTTTTTTAGATAGAATGCTTTATTATTTCTTATGTCACATAAGAGCGTGTGTCTAGTCGAATTCATTCGTATACTGTGCAGTGACCCTCAAGGTCATGCAAAGTCAGAAACGAAAGAAGCATTTTGAAATACTTGCAATCACATTGGTATTAAATATTCAAAATGCTTCTTTCGTTTCCGACCTTGCATGACCTTGATGGTCGCTGTACAGTATACGGATTTACATCTAACACAATATCATAAACATAAAAAAGTTACATATGTCGTTGCGTTGTGCGTATAAAAAACAGTATGTACTACTTTTTCCTATTTCATGTTTTTCTAATAATATGCAAGAAAAACGCTGACCAGGAATAGTGTGAAACACCCTGTAGATCCACACAACGTGCTCTTCAAATTTTCAATAAAGGGCCACCCCAAAAAATTGCAAAATACAACTGTTAGTATTTCCTCTGCAATTCCGACCAATTGCAATTTTCTACAAATCTTTCTCACGTCATGTCGTCAATTAATTGTACTAACTTTTCAAAAAAATCAAACTCTTCGTTATAACGTTTAAATTCCTTAACAACGTATTCGCCACCTATTGACACGACAAATTCTGATAAGTTCTAGTTAATAGCTTTTTAAATAAATACAGCATGTTATATTCTGCCTATGCCACGCCGGACCGGCGGGCGGAAAAATTTCGGAGAGCTTGGAATTTCTCCGGCGGCCGGACCGGCTGTAGCATAGGCATCTCTTGAGGTGTAGAGGGGAGTAAAAGATTCAGGGAACCCCTGGGGTTTGTCCGCGCATCCGTGGGGTTAGAGACGATCCCCAACACTTGGCCTTTGTGCGAGCCTCACGAATTATGGCCAACCGGCCGGACACCAAACTAAATGGTCCAAAATGTCCGAGCGTCCGCGGCGGACCAAACTAAACAGTCCTTTAACCTTCAGCTCCGGAAACAGAAGGTGGTATTCACTTTTTTCCTCTCGCGATTGATAGATTTCATGGACATGAAATCTCCTTCTTCGCCGAAGATATTCACTTATAAGGGGGCTTGTTTCATAGCAAAGATATTCGTCAATGTCCATAGTGACTACCTTGAAATGCTTGCTGAAAAATCTCGGAACAAGTTTTTTTCGCGAACTGGTAGCGTCTCGTTATGTTCTGACCGTCTTCAACTCGGTTTCTTCATGATTGGCCAATTATGGATTTAAGTGGTGGGATTTTGAATTTTCCCATTAGTCGAGGGTGTATCAGTACGATTCTTTGTTGTTGAGTGGGAAACTGCCAAAAAAACTTTTCGTATTGGCTCGTGATGACGATGTCGTGATTAATGGTCTATTGCAGGTCCGGGTTATAGGACGTTTTGGAATGAAGTTGTCGAGCTACGGTGGGCATAACCATAAGCAGTTAAAAAGATTTCGGAACCAGCACGCAATTTAGACAATAAAAATCAAGACCTTTGCTTCTTGACATAATAAATGAAACAGATGTGTTTCCCTCGCGGAACAGTTGTGTAGGCCGCCGAACCATGTTCAGCAAAGCCTTTTGGAAACTTGGGGTTCATGATACCAGAATTTACAGTTACAGCCGAAAACTCAGAATTGTAAAGAACGGCACATACTTTTCCCAACAATATTCATTGGACGCGCTATAAACAGCTTTCTTAAAAACAGCTTCGCTGCCCATAGCCCTGTAATGGCTCGATCATTTTCACGCCAAATGTGTAACAATATTTGTTTTCGGGGTTCCAAAAGGCTTCGCTGAAGGAGCCGCGAAGGAAGACTCTGACATCTTCCTATGCCCTAATAGCAATTATGTGTTATAAACCTTGCAGACCTCCACGGTCAGTTGTAAGCTGCAGCTATTCATTTTTGGGGTTTCCCGTCAACCCGAACACCATGTGCAGTACAGTGACTCTTTTAACTGTCTTCCACCTGGAAGACTCTTGTGGCAAAGTTGAGATGGGACACCTTTATATAGTGAAAAAACATTTTCAATTTCTTTATGTCCAATCGTACTACCCGTACGAACCGATAGCGGAACAGCAGTGGGTTCAGAGTTGTGCAGAATTACAATTGAATTACTCCAGGAATCATAATTATTGGGCCGGCAAGAAAGTTCTTGCGGTTTTTAACTAAAAAATAAAAATTACAAAAACCGTAAGAATTTTCTCTCCGACCTAATAAAAAGTAATTGAATTACATTGTAATTAAGTCATACTGTAATTTATAATTCATATCTTCTGTGACGTCTCAATATTGCCTACATCACTCTAACCTCTCTAGCAGAAGACCGGGCCACCCTCTGGTCAAGCATCGCGATAAGGGCCGCTGCGAGCGCTCTCCCTGGTCACGATAAAAAGGCGAATTCTAATATTTTGAATGTCGCGCCCATTTGCGCGACGAAAGTTTACAGGACCGTATCCGGGTCCCAGGCGGGATCCGGAATTCTTCTTTCAACGCAAAATGCAACGAGCCCTCGAGAATCAGCACCTCGAGGCAGGAAGAAGGCATGACCCGAAACAAAACAACGAGAAATCATCAAGACCCAGGTCTATCAACCTGGAGGTGCCGACGAGGGCATCCGGTGCATAGACGACCAACTACCCTGTCGTCGCCTTGTCTGGGAAGAAGCTGCACCGCAACCGGATTGGCTGACGTCGATCGTCTCATCGGGAAGCAGCCAATCGGAAGACATCGCTGCCGGCTACGCCGTGAGATGCCGGAAGCCGAACGCCGTCGCGTAGGATTCGTCAACGCGAAATTCCTCATTAGCGATAGGCCGAGATGTTGTACGAAGAAGGTAGAATAAGAAAGTGGGGGACGCTCTGCTTCTGCGTACCCGGGCCACCGCGTGAACGATCACTGCGTCATTAGAGCTTGTTGCGAAGAGTAGTCACTCTTAAACTATTGCTAATTGTTTAAGTATTTGCGTCTGCTGACCAAAGGGAAACTCAATTACGCTGCCGAACATCTGCTGCCATACAACTAGTGGTAAGCGCCGATCAGGCTTTCGTTAATTTATTAGTGAAATATCGTGTTGCCAGGGGTAGCGCGTCGGAAGGTTATGCATTCGCGTCGCGAGAATTAACGACAAGAAAAACGGCGAAATTAGCGAATAATATTTAGCGAAAAGGACGAATCCTTCGGAGTGTGAAGGATTGCATGCATTGACGCCAGTGGTGCTCTGGACAGGATACGGCGCAGCGACGGGATACGGAGCGGCGAACGACCGTTCTGGTGGTGAGCACCACTGGTGACAACTCATGTCGGGCGAAGATATTTTGCTTTCTGACTCGGTAAAAACGTCGATGCTGCAAACTTCCAAGGGGGGTTTTGCAAGATAAAAGTATGCTCTATCGCGTGGTATAGTTCGATTTTCGCCTGGACCCTTATTTTTTTAGATAAATTCGAAAATATCCGCAAAAATTTGTGCAAAAGTGGTATCTCTCCGTCTTTAATCATTGTTTAAACATGTTTAAACAATCATAATGTATTAATATTGGATATCACTGTATTCGGGAAGGTCTACAGAATCTTTTGCTGTAAAGAACAATTCAATATCTTTTACAATAACATCACAATATTTGTTTAAAGTTGAAAAATATGTTTTTTTTTTTTAAAGCCATGTTTATCAAAAACTGTGCGTATAGGAAAAAAATTAAAACCAGATTTGGAATCAGCGCAAAAAACTCAATAAGAAGGACCCAGCAGTATATATTGTAATCACAAAAAAGTTGAAATTTGTTGGACAGTGTAATTAGTCACAGCTCTAAGTAATTTTTAGCTGTTGTTTATTGGTGAATTAGTAGTTGATGATCAGTCATCAATCGCTAGTCATCAGTCACTATCGTGCGATTAATATATTAATATTATTAATTAGTTATCACTAACTAATCAAGAAGTTTTGAATAATGACTATTTTGCTTTGACTAACATCCAAAAAGACTATTAGTCATTTTTAAATATTAGTTGATTATTGCCCTACTCTGGGTGGGGATAGGCAGACCTACAGGTGATAGGCTCGATTTGTTTATGTGCCGTTCCCGGGGCTGTTCTCTATGAAGTGGTTTATGGTAGATCATTACTATTGCGCTGCAAGTTGGCACTTTCTCGGACAACACGAGTTGTACACTACTTAACTCAGTTATAAAGTAATTAAAAAATTTCTTTACAATAAAGAATTATGAATTGGACGCGCCAAATGTTTTATTGTACGTGTCGATAGCCGCTACGCTACTGTACGTCGCACAGTGGTGCAAAATCCCAAAGACGTGGCAATAATTCGTTTACTATGGTAACGTCATTTTAAAAAATCTATGTACTGAAATACATGTAGGGAATGCAATAATCAGGATGAAACACAGGTGTGAGAGACCAA
>JAQQRW010000026.1:0-11265 GCA_028455765.1 Lasioglossum oenotherae
TAATAACCAGAATCCTGTTCAGAGTTTTCATCGATTACTGAGTGTTCGTCTATCGCCGCGTGGACACACAGTTATCAATGCTTGTCATATTTACTCGTGCAATTTTTACTCTAATCCTGTCAATTTTTAGAATATTAAAAAAAAATCTTTCACAAAACATTCTTTATATCAGATACAATTAAGTAAGTACTATAAGGTATCAGTCTTTTAAATCTTATACAGCTATCCTATTCGTTTATGTGCTGTCACAAGAAAACATAAAATTCCGTTTTACACTAGAAGTATTAATTTTATGACCTACATTGATTAAACATTTTTTACTCCTCTCAGTCAGTACTATGAACCACAAAAATCTTAAACCCTCTTTATGAGTGATCGCAAACTGTTCACAAACTTTAAAGTTACATTAAACAATTTCTAGCAAATTCTGGCAGCTGATTTTTACAAGAATTAAAGAACAGAGTCTACATTACGAAATCGAACAGGATATTCGACGAATACGCGTAAATTTGGTTATTTACGTTCGAAAAACTGAAATGCATAAAGTAAAAAATTGTCTACCTTTGAACACGGGTATTTGGAAAATTCATTAACTTTTGCAAATTCTGTAATTATAGAATGTGTGAAAGTACGTACTTTCTTCTACAAAACCAATGAAAGGCAAAATATTCGCATTTAATATTAACGTTTACCAGTAGCAAAAGCACTGACCGTTCTGGGGGACTCTTAAAGGCCGCAGCGACTATAGACTTTTGCGTAAATATTACCCTATATAAAAAGTCTCCAGAGCAAAACAGAATATAATTTAAAGATCTACAGGGATTTACGAATGGAAACAAATAAAAAAGTAAGTAATAGTATGTGATTGAAAATACGATTTTTTATCAGCTGGATTGGCGTTTGGGCCCACTGTGCATCGGTTTGAATGGAATGGAAATTGTCCTTTACCAGCGCACTGTGTCAATAATGGTTCTTTATTACTTTATTATCGGTGCCACCAAGAATGACTCGGGCATCTTTCTATGTCTCAATAGCAATGATGTGTTATATACTTTGCAGACCTCCACGGTCAGTTGAGAGCTGCAGCAATTCATCTTGTGGTTTTCCCATCAACTCGCACACCGTGTGCAGTGACTCTTTGACCTTTCTTCTATCTCCATGGTGGACATACTGAAATGGATTTACGAAAAATTGATTTTTTTTAAGATGTTAGAAAAGTCACTTTAATAGATAATGTATAAGAAATTTTTTTAAATTACTATTGCTTGGAATTTCGAAGATAAATGTACAGGTTACGATTTTTAACTGTTTTATCTGTGCCTATAATGAAAATTTAAGATATGCCTTCTAAACAGAATTGGGCAAAATATGTAATTAGATACAAATTTCGGATCACGAATAATAGATACAAAATTTGTAATTAGTTACTCTCGAAGATATAGATACAAAAGTAACTTGTATCCGACGTTTAATTAGATACTTTTGTATCCGAAGCAGAAGGATCCGAAGCTACGGATACATTTGTAACAAGTTTCTGTATCTAATTCAAAGATCCTTTCGGATCCTTCAAAATCCGTTTTGACCAGGTCGAGGCTTGAATGAACACGTTCCGAGGCTCGAGGGTTGGGGGATTGCTCGGCCGTCTTTATTGCACCACTTGGCCTAGGCGCCTGAGGCACCGATGATGGGCAAAAATATTTAATTGGATACTTTTCCCAAGATATCTTCACGAGTAAAAGCAGTAAGTACTGGCCGAATTCTATCGAGTTTAGACTTTTCTTAATCGGAAGAACGCCACGAACTGGCTCGTGGCACTTTCGTGAGGGCATCACGGAAAAATAAACCAGTTTAGGATTCACTTGTCAGGGGTTTCATGCCGAGCTACCTGGCTTCACGAGTCGTGAAGATATCTTGGAAAAAGTATCTAATTCAATATTTTTGCCCATCATCGGTGCCTCGGTCGCCTAGGCCGAGTGGTGCAATAAACACGGCCGGGCGATCCCCCGGCCAGCCAGGTAGCTCGGCATGAAATCCCTGACAAGTGGATCCTGAACTTGTTTATTTTTCCGTGATGACCTCACGAAAGTGCAACGAGCCAGTTCGTGGCGTTCTTCCGATTAAGAAAAGTCTAAACTCGATAGAATTCGGTCACTGCTTACTGCTTTTACTCGTGAAGATATCTTGGAAAAAGTATCTAATTCAATATTTTTGCCCATCGTCGGTGCCTCGGGCGCCTTGGCCGAGTGGTGCCGGGGGATTGCCCGGCCGTGTTTATTGTACTGCTATTGTGTTCTGGGCTCAGGTCTAGGGGGCCCGACCCTCGAGCCTCGGAACGTGTTCATTCAAGCTCGAGCTGGTCAAAAGGATCTTGAAGGATACGAAAGGATCTTTGAATTAGATACAGACCATCATCGCCAATTTTTCCACGCTTCTCCGAGCTCGCGTTTCGGTGGACTGAGTAGCTGAAACGCGAGTCGGGAGAAGCTGAGCCAGCGATGGAAATGATCAAGATCCGCTAATGTAAGTTTAATTAATTATTTACAATTCAATCAAATATGGTTATTATTTAAATGTATTAGATAATCAAATATTTCGTAAATTCAATTTTCCTAACTATACAATCTATTTAAGCAAGTACAGTTTTTAAATATGTTAAATTTTGCAAAATCGTTTTGAAACAAATCAAGTTTGAAACAAATAGTTTTTTATTAGTTAACATCTTTTTTTAACAGAATCTTGCAAGAAAAATTGTCTAAACAAAGTATATTTTTGCTCAAATAAAAGTTTTCGTATAAACATCCTTTTATAAACAGAATTTTCTAGGTAAATTAAATTGTTTCAACAAATATTAGGACCTTGAATAAGTTCTCGCTGTTTCTTTTACAAAATAAAAGATATATTTAAATAATAAGGACCAAAAACATTTCATTCAAAGTATAATATATATAGTATAGTATATTTCGAGTAATTCCTCCAACTTTACGTCTTGAAATTTTTCCGGTGCGCCAGAACGTTCTTTATCCTCAAGTTCAAAATCATTATTTTTGAAGCGTCGAAACCAGTCTCTGCATGTCGTATCCGACAAAGCATTGTCACCATAAGTCTCAACAAGAATTCTATGTGCTTCAGCTGCAGATGTCTTTTGAATAAAGTAGTGCAATAAAATTCCCCGCAAATACACTTTATTCGGCACAAAAGTAGACATTTTCAGAACTAAGAAAAAATTACTTTGTTTACACTAAAGTGAACTACCATACACAAGAAATTTAAGGTTAGATACACTACTGCCTTGCATGTGTGTTACCATTCGAAATTCCACGAACGGAGTACTGCTACTACCATCTTTGAAGAAACAGCGAGAACTTATTCAAGGTCCTAATATAATTTTTTGAACATGTAAATAATCTGTATTATTTTTTAAATAGGTTTAAGTAGATTATAATACATATTTAAATAGAGTAAGAAAACCTTCAGATTTGAATAATAAAATGCATTTTCCTATTTGCAGAATCATCGCTGTCATCGCTGCCTGCCAAAAGGTCAAAACTTCCTCCATCGGCTTTCACCTAGTTAATTGTTATTGCATCCCTATCAATAGTTGTTATGTAGTATAATAATTATTTATTTGTTTTATATTATTTGGATTATATTTGTCTATGTATTATAATATTTGTTTTTGAGTGTATGTGTAATAAATGATATTAATTTGTGTTTGGGATTGGCTGGATGTCTCGGTAGCGTGCGCGCGCCGATCTATTTCACTGCTCAGCGATAGACGATTACGCGAGAGCTAGCGAGAGCTAGGATCGATCGCGGCTCGCGGAATCATTGGCCGGCGCAGTCGGGGGCTCGATTACTATCGATTACCGGCTGAATCGGAGCATTAAACTCCTATTGGCGGATCGATCGATGGGATATCTATCGACCTCCCGACGGTGTCTGCCAACGGCCGGCTGATTGATCCGTTCTCACTCTCTCTATCGCACTTCGGTAGAAAGTCGTATCGCATCTTCGCTCACGTTACCACGCGTATCTTGTACGGTTTCGCGAGTTATCTCTTTACTCTTATCTCTGTGTTAGGTTAGTAATTACCAGAGCTCTTAATTATTGTAAATTGTTCTTTATTGTAAGTGAACAAACGCGCTCGTTTGTTGTGTTTACAAAGTGTCTGTACTCAGAACGTTGACGATTGACGAACCCGGTGTGGTGAAATAAAGTTGTTGATTGTTAAGTACTTGGTTTCTCTATCTATCCGTAACATTTTGGTCCTTCGAGCCAGATATCGCACTGCAATTCGCTAGAATGTAACCATCTGAGTTATCTGACGGAAAGTGTTTCGATTTCGAACGGAGAATCATTCGAAAAGAAATCATGGCTGACCTTGTCGGAGATCAGCGACTTATCGGGCATCGACTCTCCCGAATCGTGACCAACATTAAGAAACGGGGGAAGGCGAACATTACTCTGGGCCTGCCTCGGCCCGGTCACTCATCCGTTCAACAATTCAGGGCCGACTACGTCCGGGGAGATGCTGAAATCAAAATCGTCGCTAGAGCTGATCCTCAATTAAAGGAACTTCCCTACTTTCGGGACGATGAGTTCGAGGAGACCCATGAAATTTATATGGATCAATCGGCAATGCTTCTCGACATGATCTCCGAAATGGAAGCCGCTGCGGCCGTTGAGGAGCCGTCCAATTCGAACTCAACGGCTGATGAGACGAGCCCTCCAAGGTCACGCGCTGTATTACCTAAAATGGGTCTCCCAATGTTTGACGGTCAATACAAGGAATGGCCGTCATTTCGCGATCTGTTTACCTCTCTAATCATCAACGACAAGTCCTTGTCCCCGGTGGAACGGCTTCATTATTTAAAGGCGTGTATGAAGGGCAGTGCTGCCAAGCTTCTCAAAAACGTTAAGACTACTTCGGATAATTTCCAAGTCGCCTGGGAGAAATTGAGTAGTCGGTTTCAAAATCCTCGACGTCTCGTGCAGGCTCAAATTCAATTGTTTGCTTCGCTGGCCCCCATGAAAAAGGAATCCTCTGAAGAGATGAAGCGACTTTACGACGACACGTTCGACGCCATAGACGCTCTCGATAACCTAGGTCGACCCGTCACTAACGCCGTTGACTGGATCGTCGAGTTGACCGTCGAGCGATGGGATCAACAGTCTCAGCGGGAATGGGAGGATTCCCTGAAGAAAACCAAGGAATTACCGACCCTGGAACAACTGAGGGAATTCATGGAGGGTAGAATACAGACCTGTGAAAGGCTGGAGGCCAAGGCTTCTCGTGCTGAATCTTCCGATGCTAAGAAATCTTCTGCCAAGTCAGCTAAGGTTCATCAGGTGTCCAAGGCCAGCGCTCTGGTCAGGCACTGCAGCCTCTGTCAGGAGAAGCACTTCATCCTGTTTTGCAGTAAATACCAGGAGAAGACGCCAACCGAGAGGAAGGAGGCGGCCCGTTCACTTAACCTCTGCTTCAATTGCTTCGGGAAACATTCATCCACAGAATGCAAATCGGCTAAGAGGTGTCAGAAGTGTGAGGGGAAGCACCATACCACGATCCACGATGCTGTCACCACGGCCAAGGAGCCCACCTCTTCGACCGCCTACGTGCATCAAACTTCGGAGCATGTGAGTCGAACTTCTTCAGTTCTGTTAAGTACTGTACGCGTCGCGGTTTCAGGCACCATGGGACAAGGCTGCCTAGCTCGATCTCTCATAGATTCCGGCAGTGAAGTCTCGCTGATCTCGGAGTCGCTGGCCCAACGTCTCGGCGTCAAAAGGAGGCAAGCTCGAGTTCCTCTTCTCGGCGTCGGAGGGGCCAAGGCTAAATTCACTCGGGGGAAAACCACTCTAATTATTTCTCCTCATGGCGGTGGCGAGACTCGATTCAAGGTTCCGGTGTACATTATACCGGAACTGTCTCAGTACCGGCCTCGCAACCTACCTGCTCTCACCGCTTGGCCACACGTCCAAGGACTGCCACTCGCCGATCCTGTGTATCACCTCGCCGACCCGGTTGACATCCTACTGGGCGCCGACTCCTACAACCTCATCATCCGGGAAGGGGTCAAGCGAGGTCCACTATACACTCCTGTAGCACAGGAGACTGCTCTCGGCTGGATTCTCACTGGAGGATTCGAATCGGAAGACGGCAGCGAGGCGGCGAGTAGAGGCGGAGTTCCTGTACACCATTGTAACGTAGACCGAGAACTAATCGAATTTCTGACCAAGTTTTGTGAGCAGCAGGAGATCGAAGCGTCCATTCCCGAGACTGCTGACGACCTACGGGCTGAAAAGCACTTCCTATCAACCCATTGCCGTCAAGCTGATGGGCGGTTCATGGTACGCTTACCATTTAACAATTATCCGGAACTGGGGGACTCCCGTCACATCGCTCTTCACATGCTGGAGTCTCTTCACGGCAGGTTGCGTCGCTCCGACGAATTCCGCAAGGCCTACTCCGAGTTCTTGGAAGCCTATGAATCCCTGGGGCACATGACGACAACAACAAGCCATACAGTTTTCAACGAAGCCTACTACCTCCCACATCATGGCGTGTGGCGAAAGTCCAGCACGACGACCAGGCTTAGAGTCGTCTTCAATGGATCGATGCCATCCAGCAATGGAAGGTCCCTCAACGACTTTCTACTTCGAGGTCCGAATCTGCTTCCCAATCTTGCTGACGTTCTGCTCCGGAGGCGATGGCACGCTATCGTATTTTCCGCTGACATAGAAAAGATGTACCGTCAGATACTAATCCATCCTGAAGACCGGAAATGGCAAAGGATCCTGTGGAAACCTGAACAGAAAGGAAGTACCGTCGACTACGAGCTCAACACCGTCACCTACGGATTAGCGTGTGCACCTTATCTCGCTATCCGTTGCCTCCACCAACTCGCCAAGGTAGAGGCGCAACGGTACCCACTCGGATCCCACGCCGTGCTGACGGACATGGATGACGTTCTCACTGGAGCAGACACAGTTGCCGAGGCTAGACTCAAACAACTGGACTTGCGAGAACTCCTCATGGCGGGCGGATTCCCGCTGCGCAAATGGGCAGCCAATTCAAAGGAGCTTCTGGACGGACTCTCCAACGACGAGAGGAAAGGCATCGTCGAATGGGATTCTCCTACGCTTCACAGCGTACTAGGTATCAAATGGCTTCCTTCCTCAGACTGCTTTCAGGTTACCTCTGCGACGTCCCTCAGCAACTCTGGGTGCACCAAGCGCTCTGTGCTCAGCTGCACAGCACAGCTGTTCGACCCTCTTGGTTGGGTAGCTCCGGTTACGATAGTCGCCAAGGTACTGATTCAATCGCTGTGGCTCCTGAAGGTCGACTGTGATATTCCTCTTCTAGAAAAGGAGGAGTTGATGTGGCAGCAGTTCCAGCATCAACTCCCGGCTCTACAGACTCTCCGAGTCCCTCGCTGGCTCGGAACCCGCTCTTCGACGCAGCCTCTGGAGATTCACGGGTTCGCTGACGCATCCGAACGAGCCTATGCTGCGGTGGTGTATTCGCGGACAATCAACTCAGAGGGAACGACTACTGTATCTCTGATTGTAGCAAAGTCCAAGGTGGCGCCGTTGAAGCGGGTTTCTCTGCCCAGACTGGAGCTCTGTGCAGCCTTCCTGCTGGCCAGGCTCGTCGAGCACGTCATAAGGGTGCTCGATTGGCGAGATGTCGATCTGCATCTGTGGTCTGACTTCTCGGTGACCCTAAGCTGGATCCAGGCACATCCCTCTCGATGGCCGACCTACGTCGCCAACCGTGTGGCAGAGATCCAGAGGATGTTACCACTAGCGAAATGGCACCACGTACGAAGTGCCGAGAATCCAGCCGACTGCGCCTCCCGAGGGTTATCTCCGGCTGAGCTACCAAAGTTTGAGCTGTGGTGGCGACGACCCGAATGGCTCTCGTCTCCAGGGCCTCTTCCAACGGAAACTATTCCAAAGGCGAACTATGAGGCGGAGAAACTAGAAGTCCACCACGTGACCGGCAGAGTTGACAGCAAATCTTGCGAGTTAATCGAACGGTTCTCGAATTTAACCCATCTAATCCGAGTCCTGTCCTGGTGTCGTCGATGGGTACCTGGAAATCGAAGGAGGGAAGCAGTCATAACAGCTTCTGAAATGAAAGTGGTCAAACTCATCCTTCTACGACTAGAGCAGTCAGCAGCATTTTCGGAGGAGATCACTAACCTCCGGAAAGAGAAGCCCGTAGCTGCTAAAAGCAGACTGGCCAAACTCTGTCCCTTCTTGGATCAGGACGGAGTGCTACGAGTCGGAGGCCGCCTACAAGCAGCCAATCTCGCCTACGACAGGACGCACCCAGCGATACTCCCCGACGAATCCCCTCTGGCTAAGTTGTGGGTCGATGCTGCACACAAACGACGCCTTCACGGGGGGACACAGTCACCCTGGCTGCGCTACGCCAGGAATGCTGGATCCTCAGAGGTCGTCATTTGGTAAAGTCCTGTATCCACCATTGCCCAGCCTGTATACGCTGGAAAGGGCAAACAGCCCAACCTAGAATGGGAAATCTCCCATTAGCTCGAGTAACACCAAGTCGTCCCTTTTACAGGTCCGGGATCGATTATGCAGGGCCAATACATCTTCGATCCGGTCGGGGTCGTGGTCAGCTCACTTCGAAAGGATACATCGCAGTGTTCATCTACCTAGCCACTAAGGCATGGAGGCTGTATCGGATGGATCCACCGAAACTTTCTTAGCTGCACTACGACGATTTATTTCACGGCGAGGTCGTTGTTTGGAACTATACGGTGACTGCGGACGTAACTTCATAGGCGCCAACCATGAGCTGCGCACCCTGCTTCTGTGCAACAGGGCGGTGGTCCATTTGCTGCATCCTCCACGGAAGGTATCTCGTGTAAATTCAACCCCCCTTCCGCTTCACACATTGGAGGAATCTGGGAAGCGGTTGTTAAATCCGTGAAGTATCACATTCGCAGAGTCATCGGTGAGCAGCGACTGTCCTTCAAGGAGCTGACCACGCTCCTGACGGGTATCGAACCTTAATTCCAGACCTTTACAACCGTTGTCCGACGACCCTGAGGATCCAGTAGCCCTAACTCCAGGGCAGTTCTTGATCGGGGAACCTCTTCTGGCGATTCCAGAGCCCAACCTCGAAGATCTTCCAGTATCTCGATTATCTCGATGGCAGTTAGTCCAACAGCTTCGACAACATTTTTGGAAACGCTGGTCTCTGGAGTACCTGAACACTCTGCAAACCAGGGGCAAGTGGCAGAAAAACAAAGTGTTGATCAAGGTCGAATACCTATGCCTCGTTAAGAGTGAAATCTTACCTCCCACGCAATGGCCGCTCGCTCGAGTTGTTCAGTTACACCCGGGACCAGACGATTCTGCCCGAGTTGCCACGGTACGCACCTCTACTTCACAATTTCTCCGACCAGTGCATAAACTGATCCCTCTGTTGGCACTGGACGACGAGGAGAATGACACTGGAAGCACTCCCGAGGTTGGACTCTCGAACGGTTCCGATCAGTAACGGTATACAATGCGTGCTCTGCGACATTCTTGTCAATAATAAAATGTTATTCTCTATTAATGTTAATTTTAGTAATCTTTAGCCTTAATCATCTGTTATATCACTCACCTCGTTATCACACTGTTCATCTCACTGTAATCACTCCTTTCACTTCATCTGACTATCAATTCAACACTGTTCATTTACTACGCGTTGCTTTGTTTTTTTTGTATATACTACGCCGCACGTTGCTGGCCCATTCAGCTTGGCCCTCTCAATTGTTCTAATCGTTCACCTTACTGGCTCTCCCGCTTCAATTTCGTCATTGGCTGACGAGGCGGGCGGAATGTTTGGGATTGGCTGGATGTGTCGGTAGCGTGCGCGCGCCGATCTATTTCACTGCTCAGCGATAGACGATTACGCGAGAGCTAGCGAGATCTAGGATCGATCGCGGCTCGCGGAATCATTGGCCGGCGCAGTCGGGGGCTCGATTACTATCGATTATCGGCTGAATCGGAGCATTGAACTCCTATTGGCGGATCGATCGATGGGATATCTATCGACCTCCCGACGGTGTCTGCCAACGGCCGGCTGATTCATCCGCTCTCACTCTCTCTATCGCACTTCGGTAGAAAAGTCTTATCTCATCTTCGCTCACGTTACCACGCGTATCTTGTACGGTTTCGCGAGTTATCTCTTCACTCTTATCTCTGTGTTAGGTTAGTAATACCAGAGCTTTTAATTATGGTAAATTGTTCTTTATTGTAAGTGAACCGCCTCGTTTGTTGTGTTTACAAAGTGTCTGTACTCAGAACGTTGACGATTGACGAACCCGGTGTGGTGAAATAAAGTTGTTGATTGTTAAGTACTTGGTTTCTCTATCTATCCGTAACAATTTGTGATAATAAATGATTTTTTGATTTTCGATTAATTGTTGTGTTTCGCCTTTCTTTTATTTTCTAGTCCATAGTTAAATTCCGACTTTCAAACTAAATATAATTTCTAAAAGTCCTAAGTAAATAGTACCTTGTACATACATTTTCTAGTTTGTTGCAAGTAGAGCTTAAATGTTGTTCGATCTTTTTTGTTTAAATAAAAAATAAAATTAGTTATTCCGTACAACATGTCTACTTCTGCAATCCTGTCTTTTATTTGACCTTATTAAATAATTATATTTTGCAGTTATTTTAATATAGGATATTTCCTTCATTTCGTGAAAGAAATTAATCTTAGTTAAATATTTTATATGTATAAAACAATATAAACTGTCCGTTCTGATTAAGGCCACAGACGATGTACGTTATTGTCCGGACTGACTGTGGAGACAGGTTCTTGTCCGGACTGAGTGTGGAGACGGGTTCTTGTCCGGACTGAGTGTGGAGACAGGTTCTTGTCCGGACTGAGTGTGGATACCGACGAGATATAAGCACCGACGAGATACTATTAAAGACTGCCAGCCTTATGGGACTTCGTGTCTCACGAATTTTTCGGTGTTCTCTTACGCCCTCTAGGATATATTCTGACTGGAGTGAGAAACAGGAGGCAAACCGACGGCATTTCGTCGGTGCAGAAGACACTGTATGTATCGTGTTGGCAACGCGCCCGCGCGCTACACTCACCAACGTACCTCCACTATATCCGTGTGCGCTGCTCGTGCGCTTGCGCCAGCCACAATCTATTTTTAGCACTTGCCATGTTGTATTCTGTCACGCTAACCTTTTTCCGACGAGCGGTTTGACTCGCGGAAGCCG
>JAQQRW010000027.1:0-14965 GCA_028455765.1 Lasioglossum oenotherae
TGTTGGTATTTCTGATCGCACACATTAATGGGAGTTTTTATTTACATGCGGTTGGCAAGGAGATATAGAGAATGTATCGAAAAAGTTAGTTTGAACATGTAATTGGCTATCTTGTATTATAAGTGTAATTATCCACATATTAATAAATAAGTATAAATAAAAAGGGGGTAATAATGAGTCGCTCCCAATCACTCTCTCCAACAGAATCCTCTCCGATTTCGATGAGCTTTGGATATGTTGTCAAGGCCATGATTCTGAACAGCATTTCTCTGTAGACTTTTTGGAGATCGGCATTAGTTTACGAGATAATCGTAAAAAAGAGAAGAAGCAGAAACTGATTCAATTAAAAACTCACGTATTCAGTAGAGATCGCGGTTTTGGACGTGTACTAAAATACACGTGTACACGACAAATTTAAGGATCCGTGAATGCGGATCCGTGTACACTAGGAGTGTTCCCGAAATTTACGGATACCCGACAGTCGAGTCGAGCCGGAGAAAGTCCAGCGGGCTCGGGCGAGTACCCGAGTCATCTGAATATTCGGGTAGCTTGATCGCATCGGGTAGCTTGATCGTTCACGGGTAGCCGGTCGGCAGCAGTCGGCAGCAGTCGGCATCGGCCGGACGAGTTCGATTCCCGAGATTCACTGAAGGAGTCTTATTTGAAATTCGAAATCAATTATACAGTATAATTCATTGTATGTCGTATGTACATATGGGACTTCCGCCTTTTCCTTTATTAAAATTTAAACGTACATGTCGCAAGGTGTGATACGCGGTCCTTCCTCTCCCCGGGACTCGTGACCTTAAGGTCAATCGCTGGTTCTTGTCCGAAATTCAGGACTGCCGGGGATGCTTGGAGTACTGTATGATACGCAGAATTAAACGCGAACCGGAATTCTGAGGTGTTCCAATCTCAATCCCCATGGTCTTCTTCCAATATCTGACACGATCAACCGGTATTTTTCGTTGTCCATTTTCCGCGGGATTTACTGCTCGGCGAAGCTCGGGAACTACCGCGCCTATTCGATTGGTCGCTTGAACACGATCTGTGGCCCCTTACGCGTTCTTCGTCGTCGCTACTATCGTACCATTCCACGGCATTTACTGACTCGTATTCTCGGAATTTATGCTGTTTTTCCTGTCCGAGATGTTTCGGGTGTTTCTTGGAGTCCACGGGATTGTATGCAAAGTACCTATTCGCTAGGTGCGGCGAACGGTAATAATCCGCGTTACCGGGTGAAACGTTACTCTCCGCTTCCCGTAATTTTCTCTCGAGTTCTTTCATGATGGTATTCTAGTCAATCAAAATCGCGTTTCGAAGCTCAGACCGCGCGTTCCAAAAGATTCGTCTAACACCCTTCTCAGCTGGCCACGGCCTATCTAACCGATTCATCATCGCCTCCATGCATGCTATATAATCCCGAATTGGTTCTTCCGGCCCTTGTTTCCGGACTTGCAAATCGTGCTCTAGTAGTTCTTGATAATCGGGATCGAACTAATTTTCTCGCCATTCTTTTACGAATTCCCTGCAAGAAGTAAATTTCCCTCGCTTCTTATACCACAGAGCGGCTTTTCCGGACAGGCACACCGGTAGACAGCGTAAAAGATCAGCATCATTTAAACTTGAACTGGCTATCAGGTCTTCTAACCGGGAGATGAACGTCTCTGGATCCTCTTCCGATTTGCCCGAGAATTTCAATCGCCACTTTCTAATTATATCAAATGGTGCTGTCGACTTTGGCTTTTCTTCCGGAGACGATGGTCTACCGTCTTCCTCGGCTTTTATTGTCGTATGCGATGTGCCTGCCGCGGGGGGCCGACGGGGTGTCGGGACTGGCAACCGTAATACCGAATTTACGCTGTCCTTCCTCTCCCGATTCCTCCACCCTATTAAGAGTGGGAGACCAGGTTGAGGATCACTGGACGTTCCTTCCCCCGGGTCTACGTCACAATCATTATATTCGGAAATATCGTCTCTTTCCATTTCTGAGACACCCGGTATTTTCGGTGCGACCTACAGCGGTTTGGTTTTCTATACGCGATACCGAACTCTCAAGGCCTCCCGGCCGCGCGATGTTTACGTTGCGCGCCCGGGCGCTCTATTCCCCCGACCAGATTCACGTTACGGTTGCCGAAACTCGTAGCCGTTAAGCGATTCGAAATTCTCCGTCTTTGTCCTCGACTGATCTCGTTATTATTATTTCAATGCCACGAACAGTTTACGTTACCATACAATACCCCAACACGAAAGCTATTTATAGCCCGGACTTGACTACGTCCTCGTGAAAAAAAATTCTAGATTTCTGAAACTTCGAATGGAATACGGACGGACACGAATTATGGTGAGCGGGATTTGACTAGGCTACGAACTTTTCCGCCCAGCACTGAAACGTACACTCCCCTCACACAGGATTATACAATATAATACCAAACCATGCCTATTATACAATATTCTAAATGGAAGAACGAGAAATGCGTCGCGCTGGCTCTCGAAAATCTTCCTTTAATATTTGGGTTGAGCGTGGTTCCGTCAGAAAAGATAGCTTCTTCGCTCGCGCGAAATTTGCTCGATACGTTCGCTTCGTTCGATTCGTCGCCCGTCGGATCGCGATTTCCGTAGATTTTACACGCGTCGTCGTATCGTAATCTACCTGCGAGAGTCCTCCGTTATCGCTGCGCCTCTCTCTGCTCTCCGAAAAAAAAATTTTGCTAGAGAGAGGTCCCTATTCGGGCGCCAATTTGCGACGTTGCCCCTTTTCCGCACGGTTTTCTGGACGGCGAAAATGGTCAACACCCGAGAATTTACAGCCGCTGAGGACGGGCCGTCCGCGGCCGTGCGGACACGGTCCTCTCGGGGCAAAGACGATCGACAAGAAGACTCGAAAATGACACGAAATGATTGTTCGGGCGCCAGGTACTCGGAAGTACTAGGGCTGTAACTTATCCGAAGCTTCGAAGACTTCGAAGCTTCGAAGGATTCGAAGGAACGAAGGGAACTTCGAAGTTTCGAAGTTCCGAAGCTTCCAAGTCTTCCAAGTGCTTGAAATTTCAAAGTCTTCGAAACGTATGAAGTTGTAACTTATGAGTTCCATACCATGTCACGATTTTTGATAAATAAAAATATTAACTTTCAGTCATCGGTGACTGACACTGAACTTTCCGTTTTGATTTTTCGTAATTAAATTAAATTTAAAAGAGTGCATTCTATTAATAAATTTCGAATGTACTTAAAAAACGAATGTACTTAAAAAATAATACTTTGCAAACAAAATTTTAATGAGTTTTATTAAATTCGGTGAAATCGGATATCGCGAACTAAATGAAAAGAAAGACAAGACAGGCTTGGCGCTTGACAAAACTCACGTATTCAGTAGGACTGTAACTTTCCTTCGAAGGTCAAAGATTTCGAAGCTTCGAAACTTCGGAACTTCGGAACTTCGAAGTTTCTGAAATCGAAGCTTCGAAATTCTTCGACCTTCGAAGGAAAGTTACAGCCCTAGGAAGTACCACACAAAGTAACACCAACGGCTCGTGTTCGAGGAAGTCGAACACGAGCTTCGAATCTTCTCGTGATCGCAGACGGAATTAGACGACATGAACGGCTAGGAGTTCGAACACAGAGGATAACGTACTCATACGTAACATACGTAACGTAACATAACACGTTACGTAATATGTTACGTTACGTAACGTAACATATTATCCTAACGGACAATCCAAAAGCAGGACGTGCAAACTGTCGCTCCTTGTTTATACATCGCACAGTGGTAAAATAATTTGGTTAGTTGCCTGTGTTATACATTGATCGATTCGTCTCTGTACACTGATCATATTCATATGAGTGAAGTGTGAATTGGTCACCAAATTGTGGATTTATTATTATTATATATACGGACCAAGGTCCTTATATATACTTTTTCTGCATCTTAATTGAGTGATTAGAAAGTAGTCCGGTGTGTGATCGATCTCCGGCTGTGTTTATCAGCAGTGGTTTCGACGTGTTGGTACACACGGACATCGTACATGTCCTCATCATACAAGGTAGCAGTGTGTCTCAACTTACTGTGTCTCTCTCTCCCTGCCAACACAGACTGAGTTATGTCTCAAACTAAAAGATCGTTATGCAAGGGGTGCGGGATACAAGTGGCAAAGCCCGTCACGTGCACATCCTGTGACGTTGTGTCTCATGCTGCCTGTGTTCACCGAGAGAACTCAGCATCCCTTTCTTAATGGAAAGCTGTTAAATTGCGGAGATGATATGTCAACCAATGCCTCTACTTCACTTACATCAGCTCACGGCATTGTCATGTCACCAAATGATGATCTTCTGAATAAAATCGAACAACTTCTTGACGCCAAATTCTCCAAATTTGAAAATGAGCTGAGGACGGAGCTAGGCGTTAAATTTTCCAAGCTAGGAAATGACCTGTTGGATTTTCAATCAAATCTTGATTTACTAAACAACTCTTTAATAGATTTAAATAAAAGAGTTTCTAATTTGGAATCGAACTGCTCTGAAGAGGACATAATAGAGGAGCTGGCGGAAAGAAACAGAAGATCGCATAATATAATTTTGTTTAATCTGACTGAGACCGACACTACTTCTGACATCGATGCAGTCAAAAATTTATTGCGCGAGACTGAGGTCACCGAAACCATCGGTAATTTTTCTATTAAAAGACTGGGAAGTAAAAGTTCCAGTAAACCTCATCCTCTCTGCATCTCTTTTAATTCACCGTGCATCCCGAGAAAGATCCTCAAAAACAAACAAAACTACTCTGGTTCTGCGAGAATATCCAACGACTCTACAGTGAAGCAACGTGCGTTTTTAAGCGATTTACGGGTGAAATTACGTGAAATGAACGATCAAGGCAAGACTATTAGATATGTGAACGGTACTCCTAAGATTGTTGCGAAAAACCGTCAAGATTCAAAAAACTAGTCCGTCACCTGTCGATATATTATCAAAATGTTAGAGGTCTACGCACGAAATTGACTGATTTACAGCAAGAGGTCGCCTGTTCGACACCTCAATACGACGTCATTATCTTAACTGAAACCTGGCTTACCGATAGTTTTAGTGACAGCGAACTAGGCTTAAGTAATTATACCATTCACCGTTGCGACCGATCTAGACAAACAAGCTTATACTCCAGAGGTGGCGGCGTTCTCATTGCGATTCGAAACACCTTACGCAGTAGTAGCATTATCACTACCATTTCAAATGTTGAACACTTATTTGTTGTCGTCACATCTGTTAATCCGGCCCTTATAATTGGTGTTGCATATTTGCCTCCGACAAGCAATGAGGCCTTATAGTAGGATATATACACGGGTTCTAATTCACTTCTCAAATCAGGCGGTTCTGAGGAACTTTCTAATTCACGGGAGTGCGGTACCGCCAAGCGGTATTGCACAAGCATATTTTACGTTATATTGTTTATGAAAATTATTACGTCATATTTTTTATAAAAAATTATTGCGTCTTTTTTTCTTGGGGGGTGGGGGGGAATCAGCGATCCCTCTGAAATATCCACGTGTATCTCTTATCTATGTAAGAGGACCCCTACAGCCAGCCAAAAATTTTTTATCGGCATCGAGTTGTCAAACTTGAGGACCAACGGTTTTCTCACGAACGGAGGTTTCAACTAACGTCTTGTCCAATCTCACAATCTCGGGAGTGTGATGAACGTCTTTATCTTTTCGCGTCTTGTTATCGATGTAATGCAAGATGTAAGAGGACCGCTGTTTCCATCTGTCATCGCCGTCCAGCTACCATAAACGCTCATTAAGCATTTCAAATCATTTCATTCATCTTTTTATTGTAGTGGGTGGGGATGGTAAGAATAAAAGAACAGGGTGTGATGGAACGCAAAGTCTTCGCGGACGTTCCATCGTTGCAAGGGTTTTAGCGTGTTGTGATTCAAAATCAACCATTTTCCATACGTGACGGTTTTTCGCATACCGTTCGATGAACTTGTGTGAAATGAACGTATCGGAGGAAAAAGGTGACACGATTGCTCCAACGTTGAAAAATTTAGCTTGGGCCCACGTTATAAATTCGTATTTGAGTGATCATTTCTCCATCGAGCTGAAAACATTGGTGGAACGTTTAATGCGGAATTCTTCAGCACAATTAGTGAACTTTGAACGCGGATATCTCGGAAACTATGCAAGATAGTGAAAAACTGTATGCAGTCAATTTAATGGCACATTTTGTCACCTTTAATTTCGTATAGAGTGGTCTTATCGCTAGGACGCATAATTTCCGAGATATAAGCGGAAAACCGAAAAGGGGGACCTTCTATGTGCATTTGAAGTTGAAATTGAAAAATTGAAGTTGTATTTGAGAAATTGATGTTGAAACTCAATAAATTAAAGTGGAAATTGAAAACTTCAAGTTGAAATTGAAAAATTGATATTGACAATGAAAAATTGAAGTTGAAAGTGAAGTTGTAATTGAGAAATTAAAGTTGTTAATGAAGTTTTGAAATTGAAGAGAAATTCGAAAAATTGAGATAACTGTCTATCTGTCTGTTCGCAGGAAACAAAAATAATGAAGACAAATGACAAGAAATTCGCTACAATAATTTGTGACGTTGCAAGCATGCGACGTCACTCCGCCGTTTGGAAATCGGCCGTAGAGCCAGATTGCGTATGGACCGGACCGACCGTTGACGGTACCGAAAGCCACCCGCAGAAATAAGAGCACTCCGTGAGGAAAATCTTCCGATTCCGCAACAACTTGCTAATGCCATCTGTTGTGCGTACGGAGTACGACGTTTCAGAGTAATATCGTAAATCAGCGAAGCGTACGAGTTCGAAGAGGTGCCGAAGGAGCGACTATCGAATGAAAGGATGGCCAATACAATCAAATCCGGCGCCGGAAGCAGCAAACAGTCACCACACACGGGCGAACAAACCCGGAGGCGACGTCGTGGGACGAAGAGATCCTATAGCGAACAACGACTACAAGAATCCCGCCGCCGTCTCATCCCGCTCAACTAGGATCTCAGCGTGGGTGGTGTGACCGACTTGCTGACGAGGATGATACAATGCGCTCGCCGAGGGAGAGCGCGAATTCAATGGTCGCGGTCAATTATTTAGTCGCGGGAAGTCTGGGGCCCTAGGACTTTTTCGTAGTTGCGATCCTGCGATGATCTAGTTACGTTGCGGACGGCACCTATCGGGAAATTCGGCAATATGCGCAGAGTGGGGGGGAACCAGAATCGATGCGTTCCGTCGATGCGGATCGAGGGATCACTGTCGCACGGAGACCAGTAGGTAGTAGACGCGCTTTGCTTCCGACAATTCCGCTACCGAATCTCGCCAAGTTTCGCGTCGCGGGTGGCTTCGTGTTCAGCGCTGAAGTCCGAGCGAGGGGCAACTGCCAGTAGAGCGTCCGGGGCCAATTCCGAGCCGCGACAGAGAATATCGCCAACGGTAAGTCGATTCTGTGATTTCTCGATTCGTTAATCGTGGTGGCTCGCGGCATTCGCGCGAGGACGACACGTGTTCGTCTCGTCCTCGAAGGTTTCGTTAACGCCGAGGCGCAGGGCGCCTCGAGCCGTCGCTCGCGTCCTCCTCAAGGACGCTGTGAGCATTCGCGAAGGTAGCTCCCGTAATTTCGAAGACCGGAAGTCTTCCTCAGGAGTCGCGTCGGATTCGAACAGTCTCACATTCGGAAAGTCGGTTGCGTAGAAGCGATTCGGTAGGGCAGCGGCCATTTATCGTATTCTCGCGGAGGTCTACGTGTTGTATCGAAATCGTACGGTCGCGGATTTGCAACCCGATTCGATCCGCTGTATCTCGCCGAGGCGTCGGCGAACTGGCTCGTGACCTCGCGGCGGTCTACACGTCTCGAACCACGCGTTCGGCTGCGGATTGTTTATCTCACGTCGTCAATCTCGTTTCGTATCCGGCTCTCGCGACAGTCTTTGTAATTACGCCGTTCATCCGCGTCTCGCGGGATATTGTATCGACGAGAAATCGGATATCGTACCGTAGTACCGTACTTCCGCGATAAAATCAGGTTCGACTAACGCGCTCAGCGAACGACCATCTTCCGCTCAAGTGTATAAGGAGCGCGGGATCCCGGTTCGCGGCCTCGTGGCCGCCCACCTGTATATTTTATTTCACGACCAGTAAATGAATAGAGCCAATTCCGTCTCGCTGATTATTGACCTGCGAGATCCGTCCTGCCGTGAGGGCTGTCCCCGTTCCTTCCTACGTTCGAACCATCTGGCCGTTCGCGTCATTGTTTCACGCTGCGTTTCGTGGAGGCTCAACTCTCGTGTTCGGCTTCCCCGAGCACGAGGACCTTATCGTGTTTCGCGTGGTATTTTCTAATACCTGGCGCCCGAACGGATTTCGCGTCGTTCATTCGAGCCTCCTTCGAATTCCGCTTTTGCACCGAGAGGACCGTGCCCGCTCGGCCGCGCATGGCCCGGTCTCAGAGCCTATAAAATCTCGGGGTTGACGGTTTTTCGTCGGCCATAAAACCGCTCGGAAAATGGACAACGTCGCAAATTATATTTTAATTATTTTTTTAAATACTTGTATATTTCTATAATTAAAGAGTGGATAAGAGTAACTTTTCACTAATGTAAAAATATCTCGCTGTATGCGGTGGGGGCGATATTATTATTGTAATTGTTTTCTTTTTAATAAATACGAGTTTAATTGTACAAGTAGGAGGAGGAGGCGGAGGAGGAGGATTGGTTTTAAATAAAAAATAAGGTCTTTCTTATAATTTTTTTATTTGATAAAGTATGAAACAGCTAACGAATGAACAGTGCGAGGCACTTATCAACGCAGCGCATTGCAACATTTGCGAAAACCCATGTGAGGAAAATGATATGCGGGTGCGCGTTCATTGTCATCTAACAGGACGATATATAGGCCCCACGCATCAAGATTGCAATTTAAATTACAAAAATTCGTTTTGCATTCCCATAGTTTTCCACAATTTATCCGGGTACGATTCACATTTCATTATCGAAGAAATAGCTAATGCGTTTGAAGGTAGTGTCAACGTATTACTAATAACTAAAGAAAAGTATATTTCATTTACAAAAATGTTGAAGATCAGCAATCAGATTCGCGTAATTCTATCAAATTACGATTCATCGATTCGTACAAAAATTTTTGAATACAAGTCTCGACAAATTAGCATCTTTCCTCAACACAAACAAATTTGTTGAGAAATAAATCAGTACTCTTGGTTTGTAACACTTATAATAATATATTTACTTAATATAATGAACATTTATATTTTACTCTCTGAAACACGTGTGTCTTCTCTATAATCATTCATCGATCAACTGACGATCGATCTCTCTCACAGGTGTCGCTCATCCACACACACTCTGACGGTCGGCACACGCACTCAGCATAATACGAGCATACTTCCATATCCAACAAAATTGACAATTTTACGAATTTCAAAATCTTTCTATAGAAAATTTCATATTGTTGACGCGAAAGGGTGTCTTTCCATACGAATACCTCGATTGCATAGATAAATTAGACGGTCTTTGTTTGCCCGCCACTCGAGTCATTTTACAGTTCGTTGACAGGCGAAACCGTATCCTAACGTGATTATTAGACTGCGGATCTTTATGAAAAATAAAAATTGTCTTCATAAATTGCACAACATAGGAGCCAAATAGAAATATAATTTTTTCTCTAATGATATTAATTAGCTGAAATTGATATTTTTAAATCCTTTTAACCTGTCCACTGCTTTAAATTGCACATATTCATTTTTGCCATAAATACATAAAATCTGCAGTCTAGTGATTATGCGCATGCCGAGAATGTGTGGAAGCGTTTCAACATAAAAACCTTGGGTGAATACAGCGATCTGTATTTGAAAGCTGATGTTTTGTTACTGGCTGATGTTTTTTGAAAATTTTCATAAAACTTGCGTTAAGAGCTACGGTTTAGATCCAGCATATTATTGCACTTTACCAGGTTTCACGTGACATGCTATGCTAAAATATACAAAATTAGGTTTGAATTACTAACACAGTGGGCTGGATCGAGAAATTTAGTGACATTCCACGAAAGAGTCGACTCTCTCTCTCTCTCCCTCTCTCTCTCTCTCTCTCCCTCTCTCTCTCCCTCTCTCTCTCTCTCTCTCTTCCTCTCTCTCTACCTCTCTCTCTACCTCGCTCTCGGCGAACACGTGTAACGTTGTGCTCTGTGGAGAATGAGAGTTTGAGTGGTAAAAAGCTCTCCGGTGACTTAAACAAATACACTGGGCGAGTGTGAGTGCGTTATACCGAATGTGGAAGTGTTATTTAATGTGAGGAACTAATAGACAAGTCATAAATTAGTTTAAAGTGAAGGTGTGATACGGCCAAGCGGCCATAGATCATGTCGCGGCATGCTGACATGATGAGTCATCAAATCGAGTTTGCATGAGGCGACACGAGCAAATCGCAAACTGAGGAAAAGATACTCGGCGGTGCCGGTAAATTAGGGAGTGATGGATAAAGTACCTGTATGTAGACAATGCAATAAGGAAATTAAAACAGAGGCGCATTATTGTGTGCAATGTGATAAGTATTTTCATCCGGGCTGTGTTAAGCTACATAAAGTTTACAATAAGGATAATAAACTGATATATTGTGGTGGGAAAATAGAAAAATATATGGTGAAAAGTGACAGTAAAGTGTCGGGAGAAAGTAGCAGGGACCGAAAAATACCGGCTCATGATGACGGACAAAAACAACGGGAGCGGAGCGCATCAACATCAGCAAGCATAAAGGATACAAAGATTGATAATATATACAAGATGGTACAGGAAATTAAGGACGAAATGATAGGGAAGAAGGTACTCAGGAAGGCTATAACGGAAATTATCAACGAAGAAATGAATAGAGTAAGAGAAGAAATACAGTATTGGAAATCATATGAATTGAAAGCACAAATAAGTGAAGCAATGAAAGCCGAGATGCAAAAAATATTAAGCATTATACCATTGCCAGGAGAGGGAACAGGACAAATAGAAAGGAGTTACAGCGGAGCTGTAAAAAAGAAGCTAGAATCGGTATTAATTATTAAACCTAAGGATGGAGAAGAGAATAATTCAAGTGAAAATACCAAAAACGATATTAAAACAATTGATATTTCGAAATTAGGAGTGGGTATCATTAAAATGAAGAAAGTGACTAAAGGAGCAATTGTAGTGGGAAGTGAAAATAAGTCCCAAGCAGAAAAATTGAAGCATGAAGTAGTAAAAGACTTGGGAGAAAAATATGTAGTACAAGCGCCAAAGAAGAGGAAACTGAAGATCAATATATGCGGTGTCGACAAAGAAGATTGTGAAAACGAACAAAATTTTTAGGAGAAAATAGCGGACCAAAATAGACTGGAGAAAAGCGCCATCGAGGGGAAGATAGTATGTAAGGCGGCAAAGGATAATCCGAAAAAGATGACTGTGATAGCGGAGGTGAATGATGGGACCAGAGAGAAATTTCAGCAGTTGGAAAAATTAAAAATGGGGTGGAACATATGCAAAGTACATGATTATGTGGGGATATTAAGGTGTTTTAAGTGTTGTGGGTATTATCATTTCGCTAAAGATTGTAAGAGAACAGAAATCTGCGGAAATTGCGCAAAACAACATGCGACGAAAGAATGTAAAAGTGAGACGAAAAAGTGTGTTAATTGTGAAGAGAAAATTAAGGTCTTTAAAATTAAAAACTTGAAGTCGAATCACTCGGCGTGTGACAATAATTGTCCGTGTTTTAAGAAAGAAATAGAAAAACAAAGGGATAGAATTCAATGTAATAACATATAGCAATCAGGAAATATAAGCAGGATCAAAGACGGAGTAATATGTTTAAATGCACAGGGATTTTTGTGGCATAAAGACGAAAAAGAGAATATTTTGGTAAAGAAATATAAACCGAGTATAATTGGATTGACGGAAACTCATGTAACGCAGCAGGTAGAAGATCACGAATTATACATTAGCGGATATGCATGTGTGCGAGGCGACTCAGAATCTAGTAGAACGGGTGGAGTATTGCTATATATAGATAGAAGAATTAAATTTGACATAATAGCGATAGAAACGTGCGATAAAAATTGGTGGGCAATAACAGTAAAAATTAAAGATAAAAACTGTGTGGGAATAATTATGGTAGTTTATCACTCGCCAAATAGTAAAGATTCTAGTTTCATTGAATTCCTTGAGGAAACCTGTATTAGCAATATGCAAAAAGATAACGTTATAATAATGGGTGACTTTAATATAGACATGAAAGTAGATAATTATATTAAAAATAAATTAACTAGAGTAATGAATTCTATAGGGTTAAAGCAACTAGTAAGAGAAGCAACCAGAATTGTAAGAAATCCGGGAACAATAATTGACTTAGTTTTTTCCAATATTGAGATGGAAGTTGAAGTATGGCATGAACCCAAGATAACGGATCATTCGGCAATAGTGGTGTACTGGAATGTAAAGCTGGTAGCAAATAAGAACAAAATTATTACTTACAGAGATTATAAGCGAATGGACATAGATAAATTTAGAAGAATGATAAGCACATGTTTGAATGCTATTGAAGGAGACAATATTAACATATTAGCTAATTCGGCGGTCAAAGAGATAATCAATTGTCTTGACTTAGTTGCGCCACAAAAATCAGCTCTAATAAAACAGAAATGGCAGGGAAAACAATGGTTTTGTGAGTACATATATCAGCTGATAAAGGAAAGACATGAAGCACATAAGGTAGCTCGTATAAGTAAAAATAAGAATGACTGGGAAGTATTTCGGCAGCTGAGGAATAAAACCGTGGATATCTGTAGGAAAGCCAAGAGGGGCTATGTAGAAGAAAAAGCTTAATAAAAATAAAAAGTATCCGAAACGAATGTGGAGGGTGTTAAAAGAAATGTTGAAAGGTAAAGTAACTGACAAAGAGTATAAAGAGATACAAAGTGAAAATAAAATAATCAGTAACGTAGAGGAAATGGCTGATAAATTTAATTGTTATTTTGTTGAAAGTGTTAGGGCACTAACACATATAAATAGTAGGGAAGACTGTATAGGCAATAGAAAATACACCGAGTGTGTTCTAGACGTATTTACGCATATTGAAAAAGAGCAACTATATAAACTAGTCCGAAAATTAGAAAATAAGGCAGGTACAGAAGAAGGTATAACTGTGGAGATAATGAAACATGTAGTAGAAGCAGCAGCAGAGAAAATATGTTATATAATAAATAAATCATTCGAAGAAGGAATGTTCCCGAATGAATGGAAAGAAGCGATAGTAGTTCCGATACCTAAAGTTCGAGAAACAAATAAAATTAAAGAATTCAGACCGATAAATAAATTATCAGTATATGAGAAAATAATGGAGATAATAGTTCAAAAACAATTAGTTGAATATTTAGAAAATAATAAATTGCTTAGAGAATGTCAATCGGGTTTTAGGGCAAAACATTTATGCGAAACTGCACTACAGTGGGTAGTTTCGGAATGGAAAAAAATAATAGAGGACGGAAAAATGATAGGAGTGGTTTTCTTAGACCTAAGAAGAGCATTCGAAGTAGTGGACAGAAATATCTTAATTAAAAAACTAGAATGGTATGGGATAAAAGGGACAGTATTGCAGTGGTTCAAAAGCTACTTGCAAGATAGATCTCAGAGGGTAAAATTTAATGGGTTTCTGTCAACTTCCGTTAACGTAGATTTAGGTGTCCCTCAAGGGTCAGTTTTAGGACCCTTGTTATTCTTGTTATATATCAATGACATTATAGAAGTCATTAGTGATAAATGTGCAATAAGATTATTCGCGGATGATGCGTTAATTTATACAACAGGGTATTCAAGTATAGAAATTAATGATAATCTGAATGAGCAAATGATGAAAGTGGAAGAATGGTTAAGGATAAATAGGCTGTGCGTTAATGTTGATAAGACTAAGGTTATGTTAATAAGAGGAGTTAGAAAGAAAGTAACAGAGAACAATTTAAAAATTAAGTTGCACAATAAGGTACTAGAGATTGTGAGTGAAATTAAATATCTAGGTGTAATAGTTGATAAAAACTTAAAGTTTAATAAACATGTAGATTATATTAGTAATAAGGTAGGAGCGAAACTAGGTGTTATGCGGAGAATTGGAATGAACTTATCAGCAAACATGAGGTGTATTGTATATAAAACAATAGTAAGCCCGTTGTTTGAATATTGCTCATCCGTATTAGTAGGTGTAAGTAAAACAAATTTAGAACACCTACAAAAACTGCAAAACCAAGGGATGAGAATAATACTTAGATGCAATAGAAGAGTAAGAATCACCGACATGTTAGAAGCGCTACATTTTATGTCAATAAAAGAAAGGATAGAATACAATACTTGCCTACTTATATATAAAACAGTAAAGGGGTTATGTCCCATGTATATGAAAAATAATATAAAATTAGTGCAATATGAAGAAGGTGTAAACACACGACAAAAAGGAAATATTTACATTAACAGATGTAGAACTACGGAAGCACAAAAAATGCTATGGTATGAAGGAATAAAAATGTACAACGCGTTACCAAATGATGTAAAAAGTGAAGAAAGACTACCAAATTTTAGAAGAATGTTAGCGAAACACATTCTAACTAGAGAGAGGGGAACACCTCCGTAATAAAGTTGCGTCTACTTAATACTTGTAGTTTAGGATTTTAGTTTAAGATTTATTATTGTATTATTTTTTGTACCTACTGCAGCTAATAAACAGTTATCTATCTATCTATCTATCCCTCTCTCTACCTCTCTCTCTCCCTCTCTCTCTCTCCCTCACTCTCTCTCCCCCTCACTCTCTCTCCCTCTCTCTCCCTCTCCCTCTCCCTCTCTCCCTCACCCCTCCCTCCCCCTCTCCCTCTCCCACTCCCACTCCCTCTCCCTCTCCCTCTCCCTCTCCCTCACCCTCTCTCTCATTGTTTTTTTT
>JAQQRW010000028.1:0-14479 GCA_028455765.1 Lasioglossum oenotherae
GAGAGAGGGAGAGAGGGAGGGAGGGAGGGAGGGAGGGAGGGTGGGAGGGAGGGAGAGAGGGAGAGGGAGAGGGAGAGGGAGAGGGGAGAGGGGGAGAGGGGGAGAGAGAGAGGGGGGGGAGAGAGAGCGAGCGACGTGTAACGGATTTTTTCAGTGGAGGAACGCAAGTTTTAATTTCGAAATTTCCATCCTCGGGGCACCTCGGGGTGACCGGTCACGCTTGTATATAAATGATGCAATTGCCTTCCGTGCGGACGGGCGAAAATAAGTTACGTTCGCCCCTGGCAGAATTCGCCGCGTGCAGGGCGGAACGATCGTGCAAATTTATTTTAGCGCGGAGAAGCACGAAAGAGTGAGTCGTGTGCTAGCTCCCTTCGTTCTGAAGGGCCGACAATAAAGGAATCACGTGGGTCAGGTTAAGGCAATTTATTGTCCAGCTAAGTTTGCCATACTTGATAGAAAACAGAAAAGGAAACAGAAAAAGTGGAAAAAGCTGTCACGAATTGGCTTCCACTCGCTATCAAAGGGGTCACAACAGGGACAGATAAAGTCAATAATTCGTCCCGTTTGACACGAGGCTTATTGCTACCTACGTCGCAGGTGAATCGCGGACTCCTCAAGCTACCAATTTGTCTGGAATAGTTTATGGTTGAATCTCGACAGTCCGAGACTGTGTAATTCGTATTTCGCTCGTGTCCACCGGTGTTCGAACGTCTGCCTAGGATTTCGGTGATCAAAATGTTACACCTGGAGCAGTTGGCCTTTTTTCATGATTGGCGCAATACTATGTCATTTTCGTCCATTGATCAAAAACATTATCGTGAGATCAACCTAGTGTTCTAGTTTTAGTAGACTCTAGATTTTATCGATTTATGACAAGAACGAGTTCGTCATATGCAAGGCAGTACATTTAAACAACATTTAAAGGATTTCAAAATATTGTTGTTTGTATTATCCCCAGTTTATTAAAATTATTGAGAATAGAAGTGAATGTTTACATATGTAGTGTCTGTATCATGGGATTAATGCAGACACCTTTTATTTTATATTAAAATCTGTAGCCTAATCACTAGATTCATAGAGGTAGATTCAAACTTGTCCGAAATTGGCTTCTTGAAGTTGAAGTTTATTGTGGATTTGTCTATTAACCCCCCGTGAGTAAGTAACTTCTCGTAAAATTGGTAAATGATGATTAATAAATAATAACTTCAATACACACCAAGTATAACCTTTCCATTTGGTTTACCCTGCCCTTTCATAGGATAAAGTATTCTTCTTGTTAAATAGAAAAAGTTAAATTGTATTGCTGTTAATAATAGTAGATTATTAATAATAACAATGAATAAGTTACCTCATTCTTCTTTAACGAATTTTTTATTTCACTGTTATTTTGGAATTGTGTATATTCTTCTCAATAATATCCAAATCCCAAATGACCATATTGATCAATTGAGAAGTGAAATATTAAGAGGTGAAAAAAGATTTTAACCTTTTTGATAGTGCGAATTGCAGCATTATTTTGGTGAAACATAAACACTGCTACTACAGCTAGCAGTACAATAAGATAATTTAGGATACTCGTTGAAGGTTACTGTTAAAAATTGTACATTTCGTAGATAACAACCTAATAAGTCGAAGTTTAACTTTCGCGTCAAAAGTGGAGTATCAGCTGGCAACTTTTAACTCGTTCAAAACGTCTTGAACGTTCCAAAGACTAATGAAAAAATGTATAGAATACAGGGTGTGGTTGAACAGGTGGTACAACTGAGCAGGGGATGATAATACATGTAAAAATATGTCGGAAAAAAGGAATAACAGTTTTTCGTTTGACGCTTCGTTTCCGAGAAAATCGAGTTTGAAGTTCCGCCAGGTTCGCGTGCTTACTACAGTGGCCGAAATATCTATAAAGTCACTGTGTTTTGTGCCCGTGCGAAATCAATACAGGCCTGTTTATGTACTTCTTTAAGGCCTGGTTTACGTTGCGTTTTTGTCCAGAAGAGTTTAAAAGTTGTTGCACACGTCTTATTGTTACTGGGAGCTCCAATTCAGCTCGAAATTGTGCTGCACTTTTCCTTTCCGTAGCCGCAGATCCTATTAATAATGAATGTCGTCTCTCTGACAATATTTTATTACCACCTTTAAAATGATTTTTTCCGTAATTTTTACGTAAATTGATATAATTATTAATCACGGTATATGACCGATTAATTTTCTTAATAATTGTGCGATTCGAGCAGCTCATATCTTTATAAGCATCGATTGAAGCTTTCTTCACTTGTTAGTACTTTTCCTCTCGGCATTCTCATACACGTGAATCAAATTATAACAAACAGGATTTCTTTAAATTCTAAAACTAATACTTTTAGAATATTCGCAGTTTTTCCGTAGTTCTCTGCTCAGAATACAGAGAAACACTAAGTGACTTTATAGAAACTTCGCACTTGTGTTCTGCACCACACACAGAAAAATCAAAACAAACGTAAATAGTAAACATAGCGGTCTAGTGTACGCAGTTCCTCTATCCGAGTGTCTGCAAGGCACAAGACCAGATACGATAAATCAACAAAAATGGTGATATTTTTAAAATATCTATTAAAAAGAAGATGACTTTATAGGTCACTGTATATGCACAAAGTAGAATTGGTTGATCATGGTCAGCCGCGTCAGACGAGTCCTATGCAATAGCACGTGTACTCGCTGCATTTCAAACTCGATTTTCTCGAAAACGAAGCGTCAAACAAAAAAATGTTAATCCTTTTTTTTTGACTTATTCATACATGCAGTATCACCCACTGCTCGGTTGTACCTCCAGTCCGGCCACACCCTGTATACTATACATTTTTTCATTGGTCTTTGCATCGTTCAAGACATTTTAAACGAGTTAAAAAAATTTATAAAAATAAATTAAAACGATTAAAAAAATGCACTAAAAAGTATGAAATAATTTCCATTTAATTTATGTGAATACGCACAAACTTAAATACAATACAATCTATTCGGAGGCGGCGCAAAATGGAAAATTTTCGATACTGGATATTACGAAAATCCTTAAATTCTTCTACATGTTTTCACATATTAATGTATCTTCTCTTCCGACCTAAAGATTTCCCAGTCCACCATATTCCAATGAAACCATAATCAGCAACATCTGTTATTTGGAAAATTTTCAATTTCGCGCCGCCTCCGAAAGATGCAAAAGGTTTCGTTCCGATTGGTCGATCCATCTCGGCGTAATCGGTGAACATACAAAGAAAAGAGTAACCTCCTCTTTTTGCGAAGTCGGTTAAAAAGTTGCTAGCTCGGTTGTACCACCCGTCCGGCACACCCTATATATTGAAATGTATTTATTAATATTGCCGAGAGGAGCATGAAGACATAATTTCTTTGTCAAACAGTGACGATTGCGCCGCGTAATAGATTCCAATAAATTATATTTTCTATAAGAGTGAATATGCTCACAGCGCACAGTTTCGATCAGATGAAAAGACAAAGCAAATTTGCAAAATTTAACCTCTACGTTTCGATCCGGGTTTGGATCATTCTCAAGAGTATGCGTCTGAAATTATATTTTCGATCGAAATTTTCAGATGCGTCCGTCAGTAACGTCCGTCGCTTTTCTGCAGAATTCATACGCGGAGAGCACATTTATCACATAGGTGGAATTTTAACGAGTTCCCTACTGGTATGCAATAAATCTGCGATGACCATCGATCAGAGAAAGTCAATCAACCGGTATCTCTGCGCCGAACTTGTATAAAAACAAACAACGCCATAAGATTTATTGTACGCGTAGCTCGTGCGTCGAACGTATTACTTGTCGCTGTCATAATGCGTAATAGTCGAAATCGTTCGGATATTTATTACGTATTAGCTCCGATCCATTTGAAATCAATCGCGATATTAATCCGCTACGATTATAACGTGTCAGAGAAAAGTAATTTATTCTACATGTAACAGATTCAATTCAATACACTTCTCCACTCGATAGATTTTCGTTTCGACGATCGTTGCTCGTGTGTATTTTGCCGTCAAACGTTTATTTACTATTTAACACGGCTTGATTCTGCCATCTGGCGTTATAATAAATATCGCATATTGTGTGCGACGCATTATCTTCGTATGATTGTTAGAACGATTAGAAAAGTCATGTTCTACGTTACTCACTACAGAAAAGGGAAAACTTCCGAAAATTGGCCACATCGGATTAGCTAAAATTTTCCACATAGGTTCATTTTGAATTAAAAACATGTTTCCCAAAGAGATTTTTAGCGACTCAAAAAGAAGTTTCTTATAATTTTACTGTCATTTTCTCCCTAACCGACATAACATTTGCTACGTTGTATCAGAGAGTATATGAGAATGCTCACGCCCGGGTTTTGGCCGTGCCCATTATAGTGCTGCCACCTACAGTAATGCTTAGCCTGGATCAGCTCCCGTCTCCACACCACCGACGAGATATAAGCACCGACGAGATACTAGTAAAGACTGCCAGCCTTATGGGACTTCGTGTCTCACGAATTTTTCGGTGTTCTCTTACGCCCTCTAGGATATATTCTGACTGGAGTGAGAAACAGGAGGCAAACCGACGGCATTTCGTCGGTGCAGAAGACACTGTATGTATCGTGTTAGCAACGCGCCCGCGCGCTACACTACCCAGCGTACCTCCACTATATCCGTGTGCGCTGCTTGTGCGCTTGCGCCAGCCACAATTTATTTTTAGCACTTGCCATGTTGTATTCATACGGAAACGAAACTGAAATTCGGCCGTCGAGCCGTCGAGCGTATGAATCGCAATCTGGAGCTAGCCTTCGAGTCCCCGTGCAGCGGGGATTTTCTTTTTTATTTTTATTTTTCATTACTTTTTTAATTAGATTTTTTAACCTTCCAAAAAATTAAAAATGTAGAAAGTATGTTCAGAATATGTATTCATTTTAAATAGAAACGTTTTGTTACTGTCATAATTGCATTAACGAAAATTGGTATATGAGAACAGATTGATGGTATTTATTTGGACTGATTGGAGAATACGGAAATGCAGGAAGTATTTTTTAGTTTATGAAACAATTTGTAGATTTATTAATTGTCAAACAAATAATAAAATAAATTGTATAATATATATAAATTGATTTTATACTAGCATACACAAGTTTATTTGATCTTCTGTCTTTCTCTAATAAAAAAATACAGTCATAACTATAATTATAATAGAATTTCATAAAATATTGAGGTTATAGCAAACTCATCTTTTTTCGCAATGGTGCCCTAATTTCATTGCTTCTCTCGAATGTCCATTTCCTTCCGAGACAGTGGCGTTTCTAGATGTAATAAAAAATGTTGATATAAAATGTATCATAATTAAACTACAATTATTCTAATAACGTAGAATGTAGTACATATTAAGTTTTAATTACCCGGATTTTCTTCTTCGACGTTAAGCACTCTTTACTGCTTCTCGTAATTTACGTATATGTAACATTAGGGTAGACCTTATTTTTCGACCATGAAATTTTTTTGGTCGCGTAAACCAGAATTGTAACAAATGTTGAGAAAATGATCTGGAAAAATTTTGGGGCCGTTTGGATCATGGGAAAATGAGGCGCAGCAAATTTGAAAATTTTTAATTTTTTAAATCTTGACATAAATAAACGTTACGATATATCGTTGAATTTGTCTTTTTCTCTTTAAGAATCCATATATAGCATAAACAGTTGTTGATAGAAAAAACATCCGTGACCTTGAAAACTTGAAATAATGACTTTGAAAAAATTTTTTTTCTCTGATACTATATCCACCTCCTTATATACTACAACTTTTGTTTGAAGAGTTTTTTCATATATACATAACTGACAGAGATATTAAGGGGCATAATTTGCATTATTCGGAAGCATACAACTATACAGCTATTTTCATAGCTACATACTGCCGAATAATGCAAATTACGCCTCGTAAACGAAAAAATAGGATTTTTGAGGCAGATAGCGTCCTAGATCGATGTTTTATCTAGCATTTTTGACTAGTGAAAAACCCCGTGTTTGTATTATCGAGAAATGAGTAAATGAATATCTTGCAATCCTGGAAGTCTCTCTACTCCCTTAAAAAAATAAATTCATTAATACGCTCCAATCTAAAAAAGAAAAACAGTTATAATATTAGAAAAAGAATTTATTATGAATAATAAGTAGTCTGACTGAAACATGGACTGAAGATGGTCAATGATACCGCTGAACGGGGCATTAAGCTACTGGAGGATCATAATAAAATTTTATCTAGAAACAAAGAGGAGAAATAATATACAATACTATACAAACTGCGATGGAATATCGAAAGCAGTATCCTGATTCCTGACGCCACAAAGCAGAATTTGTCAAAGGATTTTTAAATATTGTTTAATGTAGTCAGAAACACTTGATCAATCCCTACATGATTATTATTACATGATCTTTCTTGGAGTTATTCAATTTTTCATTTTCCTCAGTGTCATCAAGTTTTTTCATAAAATCGTTGAAGTTTCCATTTTTCTTGGAATCATTAAATTTTTCATTTTCCTCAGTGTCATTAAGTTCCTTATTTTTCTCGGAGTCAAGTTTTTCATTTTTCTTGGAGTCATTTAATTTTATACTGTTCTCAGAGTTATTGAATTTTTTATTACTCTCTTTATCTTTCTCAGCCGTCGAGTTGGGCGTTCGGCATGCCTTCTACTCCAACTTATCTGATTTGTGGCGTGTTTAGACTTGTTTTCATCAGCAAATATATATATGTATAGTAACAATCGATTGATAACGCTTCCATGGCAGAATTCTGAATCGTAACAAACATTTAATTGCTATTAATAAGTGATGGTGAAATGCTTACATTGTTGTTTAGAAACAACACGATGCGACGTTCGATCAATATTACTTATTATGAACGTTATCATAATGATATCATCATCTATCGATTGTAGATGTTTTCCCAATCAAAATAAGCTCAAACACGGCATAAAGAGGACTAGAAAGTATCAGGCGAAACTACTCTATTTAGGGCTGTGGTCAGCTATGGTCAGAGACCTAAAGGACGGTGCCTAGATCTGCGGGGTTGAAGCGAAAGACGGAAGGGGAGTCGACCTGTAAAACGTCTTTCAGCCATTTTGGGAGGCGAACCTGGTGCGCTGCCATCTATGTCATGTCGCGGTAAATTTTAAAGTTACCCGCTTACATCACCGACGGTCGGTGCTTACATTAACTTTTGTATCTGTAAATTATAGATTGACTTTGTCTCTATGAGTTCAATTGTTTTATAAATGTTATAATAAATGATACGAAATGTGATATATCGGATTAATAAAAACAAAATATTTTTAGTTGCCAGAAAATAAAACTAGTTTATTATAATACTGCCTTTTGGTTATTAAGATTTCAATTTTACCCTCACCCGTCCCTCGTGTCAATTTTCACATTTTTCATGTAAAGAACGACGCCATCCTGACAATTGTAGAACAATGAATCCGTAACTTTGTGACTTTTGTTCTTACAAAATTAACAGCATTCCTTTCCTATGCAAATGTTACCAGGGCACGAGACATTTGTACAACCGATCTGTTCCGAAAACGGATCCTTGTCGACTAAGAATTCTGGTCGAACAGGTGTGATGTCGGTAAAACCTTTTCGTCGCGCCTTGTCTACATCGAATCCCTTCTCTTCAATGTTCGTGACTGGGATTTTCACCGGGTAATTCAGGGGGATCACCTTGGGAGCGAAGCCATCTCTTCTGGACAGCTCTCTGCAAACGAACGCGACGCCTGCTATGTTGATAGGTCTCGGAGGCGTATCCAGTTCGCTTTGTTCGAATTCTTTGTACGGTGAACAAAATCTAGAGCTTGCCTCCGCTGCTCTCCTGTCCTCCTCGTCATCGTACAGCACCTTCGTGCACAGGAATTCATTGAATGAGCCTGGATTCTTGAAGAGCATCTTCTGTTCGAAGATGCAGTACGCATTAGTCGTGTACGTGCCGAAGCATGTCAGTCTTAGAAATATATTTATGTAGCCAGATGGTTTTCCATCATCGTCCACGAGACCAAACGTATTGTCTATAGTGTATGACTTGGGAAGATGCTTCGTGTCGTTGCTCGACATCATCACGTAGTCGCAGAGGCAACCCGACATGGGAATCTTTGATCTTCCGAGAGGATGTTTCTTCACCTCCTCGGGGCATATGAGGATCTCCTTTATTTTATAAACGTCCAACAGCACAGGCTTTGCACGCAGTTTCTCCACCAATTCGCCGGCAACTCTGGTGAAAACGTATATTTTTCCAGCATTGAAGTAGACATTGCGGAATCCAGACTCGCGAGACGTTTCTTTACCCCTGTCCGGTTTGGTCAACAGGAAACTAGTTTGAAAGATTCGAAACAATGGCATGTCTGGGAATTGCATATCGACACCCAGGCTGGCTGGTTCGATTCCGTGCAGCTTCTCGGCGTGCAAACTGACGTGGCTTACGAAAACTTCCAGGATGTACAATTTCTCATCTTTCTCGGAAGTACAGTGGTGGCTCATGGTAGTAGGATGGCTTTCGTTCAATGTTCAGGGATAGCAAATACGATGGTTCGGGGAAATGATCTGATAGAAACTCAAATTTTCACGGTAAATTGGCCGAAACGATAGATTTCTTTGGGAGAACAATTGAATTCGTTTGGAAGATGCACATTTGAAATTGCCGCGTTTTTCTTCATTCAGCGAGATTCAAATAATGCGGGCGAAATAGTTAGTGTCTTTTGAAAATGTATTTGATAGATGCAGGCGATACAGACGTTTTATTATATTATACAGATATTATACAGACGTACTGTTTTTTTTATACTGTAATGTCAAAATATTTTGACAGAGTCAAATTCATATTTATACAATACAGGATGTGACTTTTATATACACATTGTCATTTTAATGATCTAATGATATATTTTTTGCATGTGTACTGATCATTAATATATTAAGATACAATTCGATGATAATACCCATAATTAGACTGCGGGTCTTTATGCATTTATGGAAAAATTGAGTAGATGAAATTCAAAATTGTTGTAATTAAGGGAAGAAACAACATTCGATTTAGTTTCTATTTCTTGCAATCGATGCAGACAATTTTTATTTTGCATAAAGATCCGCGGTCTACTCATAATACATTATATTTTTGATGATTACTACTGAGGATAAATTGCAGCCTATGCACAGTAGTGAATAGCTGATACTTCTCAGAACGTTTCCACTTACAATTACTTATTATATATTACAATTTACTTGCTATAAATTTTAACTAAAAAACAAAACATGTGAGCAAGAGGGTAATGTGTTGTAAATATAATGAACAAGTAATAAAGTTGTTCTCAAAACAATTGTACTATTACCTTCACACAAGTATATGTTAGTGTAAAAGCATTGAAATAAATTCTTTCTATGTGATATAATCTAATCTTATATTCCAAGAACATATGTGGCAATTATTTAAAATATATGATTTTCCCTATTCGTTCTTGATGGTGTAGAACAGAACATATTTTTCATATTCTCTTTCCAGTCGGACAGATGTAATTCGTCATCGGTTAATAAAATTCGTTCACCGCAATAAATATTTTGCTTCACCGGAGTGGTGTTACAGCTGTTTGTCATATTCACTGTACTACTCATATTATACGTGTGATAACCGGTGTCTTGTACAGAGTGCGAAACACTTTGCTGATCAGACATACCTAATTTAGTAAATGTGCGAGTATCGTTTTGATCTTTCGAAGAAAACTCTCTATCCTCGGTCTCAAAATTCCTTTCGATATAGGTCGAACTTTTCACGACGATTTTCGTCTTAGGTGAATCGCTAACTTCTGCACACTCGGAACGATTGTCGAATTTTGAAAATCTGTGGATTTCGTAGTCTATCGACGGTGCCTTAACTTTGTGATGGGATATATCTAGAAGATTGGAAAACAAAATTAAATAGTACCTCCGAATGTATCTGTGCTTGCAAGGAAAAACGCCGCATGTCCCAATTTCAAAAAATTTTAGTTCATGCATTAATTCAGCTTTATAGTATAGGTTTTACGTATCTACCAGAAAAAAAGTCATGCAAACAAATTCGAAAGGCTCAATAAAATAAAGCGGTTTAACCAATGGCCTATGTTGAAGCATTCGTGATCAAAACTTTAAACGGCATTATCTCGAAAGTGAAAGTATGTGACATGCGGCGTTCTTCCTGACAACTACAGATATTGCGAAGCGTATCTAACAAAAATTTCAGTAAAATAATATTGCAAGAAAGCACAAGCACTTCTATTGGTACACTAATATTTAATCGCATAATAATACCTAAAGAATTATCATTTGAGCATTCTTTATCATGCATACTGATTTGATCCATGCTCATTTCTGTGGAAAAGTCTAATCGAACAACCGAACGACTTCGCGATTTTATACTTTCGCAAGACATGTTTCCTCCCCTGTGAATTGGCGATATGTCAGGGGGAGATAAATGACCAGGCACAATTTGAGACGCATTGTGACGATCATCTGAATCACGTGAAGGCTGTAAACGGATTTTGTTAAATTATACCAAACAATTAGGCTCATGAATAATTAAGAATTTTGATTTACCTTGAATGCAACTCCATTTATTACCATGACACTTTGCATATGACCGGAAGACAATATAGGAGATCCATTTAACTGTATAGATGACGAAGGTACAGAGGACTCATCTTCATTTTCCATACATTCGTTGTGATTGAAGAATAACTTTCGTCTCAAAGAATTGTTGCTCACGTTCGCGTCGTCGCTCTCAGCATTCTGTTCCTAAGAAAATAGAAGAAATGAATTTCAGCAAAGAACTCCATGTATTATGTTTAAATGGATTCTAAACGCAATCATTTACTTGAGTGAATGTAAAGTAAGGTTTTAAAGCATCTTCAACATGCGATGGTAGTTGAGGCGGCAATGATAATACTGTTTGGCTCCAACCTGCAAAAATATGAAAGTTAAATTATGGGAAGGTGGTGTACAATATTTATAGTAATTACCATCTTTCTTCAATTTCGAAGATACTGCATTCATGTCACTACACACTGTGGTTGGAGTGTCTGTTTTAAGTTTAATTCTACCATCTTTTCTCTTTACGTCCCATGGGCTTGGAATAATTTGATTTTCTTTAAAAAATCGATCGATAGCTGCCTAGGCTTTCACCTCGGTCTCCGAATCGACAGTGTGTATTTGTTGCTCAGGAAATTCTTCTATACAAGCTGGCTTCATTGTAGCCAATTCGTCCACGCTCCATGCAAAATCTGGAGATTGCTGGGACTCACTTGAAACCTATATAAACAATACTATGAACAAATGCTGGACATCGATTGAACAGATTGGTATTATGAAGAATGTTTGGTAGAAAAAATTCTGAAAGACTACCTTAGTGAACACTGTTGGGCTAATTACAGAAAAATGCAGTCTACTAGTTAAATCAGTCTCAAATGGATTTCTTGCCATAAATTTTGTCAGACCTGACGGTGGAGTAATATGACTAGGAAGTACACTAAAACAACTGATGTTGTTTTGATATGTTGCCTGCTTCGAGATTGACTTGTATTGTTTCACAGGAGTCTTATACACTATAGGGCTTCTTGTTCCTACGCCGTCGCATTTCATTTCATTCTTAATCGGCGTTGTCCACTTTAGTTGATCCATTTCAATGTAACTAGAAAAACATGATTTTTAGAATAAAACAAGAATGAACGAGTGAGAAAAATGTCACACTAGAATTGTGTTCAATCTGTTCGAAAAAGTAGTGATCCAAATCGGAGTCACGTACTTTAAACAAAGAAATACTGACTGAAAATATTATGTTTTCTGTAGAATATTTTATTAGTTCTGCAATAAATATCTTCGTTTTTTAAGTAGCTAAGGAAATAATGATGTTAATTTATAAAAGAAGGAAAAACTAAATTGTTTCGAATGCATACATTCACTGCCGACAATTTGTAACGTCTTCTGCTTCCTCGTCCTGCCAACTTATGACCGTTACCGCGCAAAATAAATTTTATGGATTTTTTTATTCGATTACCAGTTTTACTTTGCGGGCAACTATAATTTAGCAATTTGTTTACAAATTTGAATTATTTTGAACCAACGAACTGAAATCACGTGACCATGTCACAGATCATACGTCAAATGATGAACTGTTCATTTCGGTGGCCGGCCGAAACCGGTTGAAACGTCCGTTTCATTCTTATTGGCTGCTGAGATTAATTTTATATAGACCTACTAGGAACATTGTCTTAAATATTTTAAGTTATTCTCATTGGCCAACGAACCTTCATATTATACAAACTTCGATATATTAATATTCTTCTTTCATTTGTATATTCCAGTATATTCGCTTCTGCGCGCGTCAAATAATGATTCTATATATATATATAGCTCTAAGACGATTCTTTGACCAATAGCGATTCCCCTTTTCGCATGCGTTGTCGCCATTGGCCAAAGAAGCGTCTTACAAAGGAATAAACTTTAGTAACTTGTTGTATTGATTTAAAAAACTTGTTTTACCATTTATATAAATTGAATTTACAACACATTAATGATTATTGTAGCGTGACCCGTTGATCCCGCGAACATAGTTACGAATAGCGCTACTGCCCTGTATGTTCGATTAATGGCGCTGAGAGGGAAATTTGAATATAAAACGTTTCAAGCTGTATATTTCATATACATATATCTCATTTAGGCACGATAGCTTAGGCTTATCGTTAGAATAAGTAGGGAAACAAGAGGTTTCCACAGAGATCCTTGACGAAACCAGATGGGCGAGACTAATCGAGGAATTTGGGTAAAGTCACGTAACCTCTTGGAGGAGCTTCTCCAATTTCGCATAAATAGACAGTCGAAGTCTAGAATCGGTCGAGGACAGGAAGTCGTAAATTTTCAGTCAAGGACCTCCTGGGACTCCCTCGGACCTCTCTCTCGCTCGGTCCCACGACCCTTGTTTTGACGGGCCTTCACCCTCATCCTCGCGTGTACCCCACTCTCGTGCGCGCGCTATTGAGGCACCTCCACCACCAATCACCATCGGCAGCAACCCAAGACGAGCCACCCGACGAAACAACGTTCAGCTGGAAGATCCGAATTTTCCTATTGGCTAAGGAAAAGGATGCTGGAAGAAGATAAAACTTCAGGACGAGGCAAATACGAAGCAGATAGAATTCTCAGATCATAGTGGATCATAGAGTCGACAACCAAAAGTTCAATTTAATAAAGTCTATATTTGTTTTTCTTTATATTACATTGTTCAAAGTTATTTTCTGCAGACCTTCCACGAGCAGAGTGCTTCAGCGCTCCACGGGCACCTGAACCCAGCAAATTCCCCAATCCCACCACACTGCGACGTAACATTATAAACACTATTAGATTATTTCAAACTCGACATAAGGAGATATTCAGAGATATTGAATAATTTATTTATATATATGCATGTCAAATCAGATTTGTCGAGAACCATTGCCATGGTCAAGTTGGTAATGCCAACCAGTCATCATGCCTGGTCTCGCGCTGCTTTTGCGCTCGAGACTGCTCGAGACCCATCGAGACTATCGAGACCAATGTGTCGTTTTACCATAAGGACTCGCGAAGTGGCATTTCAACCATTTCAACCAACAATATCGCATCGTAAGGAATCAATTTCAGCAAAATCCAGTCGGGCAAGGTTAGTTGTAATGCAACTGCAAGTGCTAGTGAAATAATTTCTTATAAACAATATCTATTTAACACTGCCAAGTACAATTAAACATTTCTATGTGTTTCAGATGCAGTACAGTCAAAGAATCTACATGGATAGTTCAACGATACACCTGAATTGTAATTAAACTAACCATCGAGCCTGGCTTACGTTATTGAAATTTATATTTTTGGTACGTACCGCTTCCTAGTGAAATAATTTGTTATAAAGAATAGCTATTTAACACTGCCAACTACAATTAGACATTTTCTATATGTTTCAGATACCGTACAATCGAAGAATCTACTTGGATAGTTCAACGACACGCCTGAATTGTCAGTAAACAACCCATCGAGCCCAGCTACATTATTGAAATTTATATCTTTGGTACGTACCACTTTCTAATGAAATGATTTATTATAAACAGTAGCTATTTGACACTGCCAACTACAATTAAACATTTTCTATATGTTTCAGATATTGTACAGTCAAAGAATCTGCATTGATAGTTCAATGACACGTCTGAATTATAAAAGCTGCCCATCGAGCCCAGCTATATTATTAAAATTTATATCTTTGGTACGTACCGCTTTCTAGTGAAATAATTTGTTATAAAGAATAGCTATTTGACAGTGCCAACTACAATTAAACATTTCTATGTATTTCAGATGCCGTACAGTTGAAGAATCTACATGGAAAGTTCAACAACACGCCTGAATTGTAAATAAATAATGTAGTTTTTATTAATAAATAG
>JAQQRW010000029.1:0-14305 GCA_028455765.1 Lasioglossum oenotherae
TTTGAATGTAGCCTATTAGACAAAGCCACCAAAGTTGCGCCACCAGAGCGTTCCGATAAAGCGTTCCGATAAACATTTTACGATAAATGTGGTGGTAATTTGAACGTCAATGTCGTCAATTGTTCATGTATTCGTGATTCTGGTGGCGCAACTTTGGTGGCTTTGTCTAATAGGCTACATTCAAATCAATGCCCCGACTGGTGGCGGCGCCACCAAATGTTGCCCGGCCGGTTGCCGATGCCGTCCACCAGATCGGCAACAATTTTTGGTGTCTCCACCAAGTGTCCTCGTGTAATAGGCTCCATATGATCCAATGCCCCACGACGTGCTGGGCCACATTTTGAATTTTGCGCCGCCTCCGAAGAGATTATATTGTATTTAAGTTCATGTGTATTCACATAAATTAAATGGAAATTATTATATACCTTTTAGTGCGTTTTTTCGAAGTCGGTTTAATTTTTTTTTATAAAATTTATTTTTCTTTCACGCTTTGTTTCGGCGAATTAGGTTTTAAGGTAGTCTTTTCCAACAGACGACGCTCGCGCGTGAACACTCACATACCGCTAGATCACGTATACCTACGCGAGGATTACAAGGGTCCGGGATTCCACTTCTGATTTCTCAATAATGTAAAGACGGGGTTTTGTAGCAGTCAAAGTCGCTAGATAAAAGATCAATCTAGGGCGCTATTTGCCTCAACAATTCTTCTTTTACGTCTTCGAGCAATGGTTTTGCAATATTTGGCTGCATGTTGCCGTCAGATGACGCTGCAGTCACGCCGGCTTTCTAGCCTCTTCGACGGGCAACCTGCAGCAGAATATTGCAAAACCATTGCTCGGAAACGTAAAAGAAGTACTTTTGAGGCAAACAGCGCCCTAGATTGATCTTTCATCTAGCAATTTTGACTACTAAAAAAACCCGTCTTTGCATTATCGAGAAATCAGAAGTGGAATCCTGGACCCTTGCAATCCTCGCGCACCCTAGCGGTGTGTGCGTATTCACGCGCGAGCGTCGTCTGTTGGAAAAGTCTGACAGGTCACACTGAATGTGGCATTGACATTGGACCAGCCGAAATCCGTTTGCTGTAGCCGCCCTCTGATTGATACAAGTTCCGGGTAAACTTTAATTTGCGAGACCAAAAACTTTTGCCTTTTTCCTATGAATTATTATCTTCTTGGTATGTAATCCAGTAGATTTGAACGAGGAGAGCCTAGGAGTCGAAGTTTCGATCCTGTAGGATCAATGGTTCAAAAGTTACGGTTACTTAAATTTGAGCAGTTTGCAGCGTTTTTTACAGGTAAGCGCGCCGCCATATTGGTTTGTAGTGATTAGGTGGCAGCACGGGCACGCGGTAATATCGCTAACGTAGAGGAAATATCTTAGAAAATGTTTGAGAAGAAATATCTTGGAAAATATTTACAAAAAGAGATAGATTTCTCAATACATAGACATACATTCTTTCCATTTAACCAAACTGAGCCACAGCAACGCGTGGCCGGTTACAGCTAGTAATTTAATAAAAATTTGAATAAAATTAAATATCAAAAGCATAAATAGAACGTAAAACAACCTTTAAAATGACATATCACTAATTAAATTAAGCTAAATATTTATTGGTATAAAATTGCAATTAAAACAAAGGAACAAAAATCCTGCATTTCTTCTTTCACAACCTAATACATATTACTTTGAGTGAGAGAAAAATCAAAAGTAAAAAGTCGAAATCGACTGTTTAGTGGTTATTTATGTACGTTATATTAAATTTTAAGGGATTCGAGTGACCGCGGCCCGTCCGGGCCGCAGCAGGGTACTGTTGCTGGTTAGGGACGCAGTTTATGATTACGGTACGGACGTGACATTAGGCTATTTCTGAGATTTAGCGGAACTTTCTGTTTGGTGATAATTTATTAGAGACCTCGTATTTTAGCTAAAGGTCTCAATAGCCGTTGAGGTACCGTAAAACATCTGCAGACCAAGTGCGGACCGTTAAGGGTCCTAGGTAGACAACGAGGACTCAAGGCGAGGGTACCTCCAGAAAATGGCCAGTTTTCCTCACCCTGTCGCCTCTTGAGGGGCGTACATTAGTTTTTAAAATAAATGCGATTGGTTGTAGAAAGGAACCGCCTACGATGCGGAAAGCTTAAGGGTGTTCTGGAGGTACAATGGGAGACAAAAGTATAAGAAATTCGATATCCATCAATACATGGCAATGAAAGCCATTCATGAGTATATTTTGAATTAAACTTTTGCGAATACTGTACCCTCTGCAGCTATATTCAGTGGTCTACGCTTGTCGCGTTTCCATGCTAGTGAGAGACAACACGATTAACTTTTTGTAACAGTTTATAATTTTTTTGCTCTGTAACTGTTTAGTGAATGCTAATAAATTTTGAACATAATTAATTACATAATTTTTTTACTACATATAAAAAAAACGCTGGAGTTTCTAGTTGCGTTTTTTCAAGGTTCACATAGGGTTTGAAGTGGAATTTTATGAATTCTCCATAAGAAGACGTGTTAAAATGTGCAAACTTTAAGTTGCTATAATTCTTAAACGGTTCAGTGAATCGAACCCAAACTTTGGTAATTACATTAATTTAGTAAGAGTTATATCTTGTCAAATTTTCGAAAATTTTGTTGCGTTTTTATATACCTCCAGAACATCCTTAAAAGAGCTAGAGCGCGGAAGTAACAAGGTTGTCGTCGTGGCGGGTACGAAGATACACCAAGTTTGAATCAAATAAACGTTTTTCTCAAAGTCTTGTATTGTTGAATCAGTCATCCTTACACAATAATATAAATAATAATAAATAATATTTTGAATAAAAACAAAACAAATGGTAAGACAGTGAATGTTGTGTTACTCTCTAAAATCATTAAAAAAAGACATGAATGCCTGTATGTATATCTGCGGTATCGAACAAGGGGCTGCTCTTTACTTTACGGGACCAAAAATTTTTACCTTTCTCCAATACATTATTATCTATTTGATACGTAATCCAGTAGATTTGAACAGAGATAACCTAGGAATCGAAGTTTTGATCCTGTAGGATCAATGGTTGACAAGTTATGGTTGATTAAAGTTGAGCAATTTTCAGTGTTTTTGACAGAGACGTTTTATTTTTTTATCGAGAGGCCATTAAGGTGACACCACGGGCACGCGATAATATCGCTAACATAGTTGAAATATCTTAGAATATGTTTGAGAAGAAATATCTTGGAAAATATTTACAAAAAGAGATAGATGTCTCAATACATAGACAGGCCGGCCTCACCTAACCACCCCCCACCTAACCTAACCACCAACCAACTAATTAATTACACCACCTACCACCTAGCGGCTTTGCTCGATAAGCGGCACCCGATCGTCACTACAAACCAATATCGCGGCACGCTTACCTGTCAAAAACACTGCAAATTGCTCAACTTTAAGCAACCATAACTTTTGAACCATTGATCCTACAGGATCCAAACTTCGATTCCCAGTCTCTCCTCGTTCAAATCTATTGGATTACATACCAAAAAGATAATAATTCATAGGAAAAAGGCAAAAATTTTTAGTCCCGTAAAGTAAAACACGAAAAAACATTTTCGCGAAGGAACTTCAAACGACCTCGGAAATCGGCGCACCTTTCAACGAAGTACAACATTTTTGGAACACCCTGTATATCGCGCTTGAAACCGTGCTTTCCGTTGAAATTGTTCGAATTTCCCAAAAGTGGCGGCGGTGCTTCTTTATCGCAACAGCCTCTTAATTCTTGAAGCAGGTGTAATAGGCGCGGAATCAACGGGGGAGAAGTAGAATCATGATTAAGGTGGCTTTCATTTATTATTGTCAAAATTTCTTTTAGGACACCCCCCAAAGTTGTTCCAAATAATTCCAAAAAAATCTATGCAAAGTTTGAGCTCCTTCGGATAACGGGAAATGGTGCCCCAAATGAATTAAATATTAACTTAATGAATTTAATGCTCCTAAAATCGTTTTCCTTGAATACCTGCTAAACTATTTACCGCGTTGAAAAATATGTTAAACAAAACCTGTAGATCTGTACAGGCCGCATCTTTTATGTCTTATTATTTTTCTTCGTAAAACAAACAGTTTTCGATAAAAGTGAGATAAACTTCGGACCAAAATACGAACATTTCCTCTGAAATTTGAAAATTGAAGTGTGGTTTCATTATCATTTTATCAATAAACATTAGCGAAAAATGTAGTCTTTTTTTTTAATTTGCGGAACTTTTTTTTTATTTGAACATATTTTGCCGCAGATATTATACAATTTTCGTTATGCATACAGGGTGGGGCAATAAGTAAGTCCACCTTGAATATCTCCATTATTTGCAATAATATGGAAAAATGTTATCAACAAAAATTGCACGGTACAAGGGGGGACATGTTGTGATAAAAACATTTTTGCGTAGGTGGAGGCATAGAGGATATTCCAAGGTCACCTATGCTCTCCTATGCCTCTACGTACGCAAAAAATGTTTTTGTCACAACATGTCCCCCCTGTACCGTGCAATTTTTGTTTATAACATTTTTTCATATTACTGCAAATAACGGAGATATTCAAGGTGGACATAGTTATTGCCTCACCCTATATAATGGAACCACACTACGATTTTTTACAATAATTTCCGAAAAAATTTTTGGATTTTGGTCTAACATTTTCCTCAATATTTTCGTAAACCGTTTAATTTATGAAAAAAAGTAGTAAGACATAAAGACGCAGCCTGTCTAGACCTACAAGTTGTGTTGAACATATTTTTCAACGCTGCAAACGCTGTTTAGTTTAGAAGATGTTTAGTTTAGAAAAACGATTTACGAGCATTAAATTAATCATTTTAATGTTTAATTCATTTGGGGCACGTTTCCTCGTTATCTCTGAACTTTGTACAGATTTTTCACCCTGATGATGATCGTGAACAATACGAGTAGCTGATCCCCGTTCAATACGAAAGTCCGGCGAATAGGACTGGATAGAAAATGAAATGGAGAGCAAATGGTCTAACGATGGTGGCTGGAATGGAGTATAGAACAGAGGCAGAACTCACCGAACGAGATGAGGCCGCTGTTCAGCATCGACAGTTTAATCTGGCTGGGAATGGAGGCAAGGCTGTGGCCGGTATTAAGATGACGTTTCCTCGGCGGTTTCTCTTGCGCCCTCGGCGCGCTCCTGCTCCTGTGATGATGATGGTGCTTCCGGTGAGAATGGGAATGAGAACCACCGGCGGTCGAGGTAGCGCCAGTGCGATCAGAACCGACGCTGCTCAGACCGACCACACCACCGGTGGTCGATTGTGTTCGCATCGACGACATTTTCTGGAAAACGAAACGGAACGGTCAGCACACACACTGATTCTCAATCATTCCGGGACCAAACTTTCATCCCGCGTACTCGTTATCAATTTAAATCGTCACTCCGCGGACATACATTTTAATGTTAACCCTAGCACTCGTATGGGTGTTGGTTTATTTTAAATAGTATAATCGATAAAACAAAAATGAATTCGTTTAATACAATTGAACACTACTTTATAAGTTACTTCTGTTTCATGTTCACTTTATTTCTGGAATTCATTGTGTCACGACGTCGTTTCCTGAGCATAAAAATAAATGATAGTTTATTGGTTATAAACAAGGTTCAGTTCATTTATCCCATATTTATATTAATGGGGGGTGGGGCTCCTCCAGCCCACAGGTTGCAAAAATTGAAATTGAGACTATTTTTCTTGGATGCCAAATTCTGAAAAAATTATTTATTGGCGTTCATACATTGTAGTCTAATATCCAAAAGATTCTGCTGCCATAGAAAAAAAATTACAGATCATAGAAAAGAAAAACACTGACGCGAGCGGACCCGAACGCTCCTCTTATCTCCAAAAACTAACAAATAATTCCAGAACCAAGGATCAAATATAATAATATATCGAAAACCAAAAAAAAATGCATTAATGTAAAAATTATTTATTCTCTTAATGATTGGTTTTACTATAAAAATTCAATTATCCAGATTTAGGCATCACTTTTGGCTTGTCGACACTTAGAGCATTTCACCATAAGGTGAAATGTTTTCCGGCTCGTGTTTTCGGACGATGAGACGAAAAAGAGTCAACCCGTACGCGTACAGAGCCACTCTTCTCTCTTTCGTTCAGTTTGCCAACTGGCCGAGCTGTTGTCTCTATTCTCTGTTTGCGTGTTGCTCAGACACACACACACAGACCGCGTAGTCAGTCAAAGCGAGGCGCTCGTCTAGTTTTGGCTCACCAGATATCGACCGCGAAATTTAAGGATTTCACGATTTACCACGCCATGTTTTCCAGCCTGGGGTGATTCGAACATTATAACAAGGCGTTCATCCCGGGAGACGTGTTCCCCGTCAGCAACCGAGAACTTTACTTTCTGCCGCAGATTTACGGTGACTTCCTGTTGCACGTTCTACGGCTGTACGTTCAAGAAGTTTCATTGTTACCGCGACGAGACTAACACGGGCGAACCCGTTAAAATCGTTCCGCAGGCTTTCCACGATACGAAGTGAACGAACGTGTCACCTTCAATTGCGACAGTTTTGGAAGGCTGACGCTTCGTATTCGATACATACAGTAGCGGACAAAAATTTAAGACGACTATCTTTTCAGTAGATTATCGCATTATATTAGAGATGCTAAACGTCTAATACACTCCGCGACAAAAAGATAGCACATTATACAGACGAGAACATTATTACGAGAAGAAATAATTTAATTGGAAAATATGTAACATTAAACGAATAAATCGATGCGTCAAAAAGATAGCACACATTCCTTAAAATAGATCGCGCCCTAGATCGTTCTTTTATCTAGCGTTTTTGACTACTGGAAAACCCCATTTTTGTATTATCGAGAAATCAGAACACCAATCCCGCACCCTTGGAATCCTGGAAGAAGGAGTCTACTCTCTTAAGTATCTAATTGTAAATTCAATAGAGTATCATCTGACGGAGTTCGATATATCAGACGTCACAAAGGTGAATTGTAATGGTGTGGGCATCGTTATCGCGAAACGGTCCAGGAACAATTCGAAAAATTAATGGCATTATGGAAAGGTTTCAATAATGGGACATTATGAAGGAAACCATGATACCTTACGCGCGTGAATATACATATAGGAGACAATTTAATCTTCCAGTAGGATAATGATGCTAAACATATCTCTAAAACAACGGTTTCCAATCGGGGAGGCGCCAAAATTTTTAATAAAAAATTAATGTTCATACCATAATATCTACAAATAAATAAACTTCATATCGTAACGTAGCAGTACAAATTCAGTGAAGTAATGTTTATTTTTATTTTTCTTACATTTTTATACATTCATTTAAGCCGAGGGAACCACGTGACGCGTGCGAGAGTACAACGAGTGTGGAACTGCAGGTGAAAGAATTAGAAGGAAAGTGTGGCAAAAGTGCGCAGGAAATTACGAGACCAGGTGGAAAGTGAAGGGAAGAGACAAACTTCCGTTAATTGAAACCACAATAAGCTAACCCAGACACACATACACACAAACACATGTAACCCCATTTTGAGGCCGAAAGGCAAAAAATAAATCTATTTACTACTACATTCATTTAAGCCCTATTAAAAAATTATCCGGAGCTGAAGATTTTAAAAATGACGCCTTTGCAAACGCTCTGTTTCTGTTCGGCGAATCGTATGCAAAACAGTTGCGACAAATTCCGCTTGCTGATAATACAGTCGGAAGAAGAATCAATGATATATCTGAAGATATTTGCGATCAATTAGTTTCTCGGCTGCGTACTTCGACATTCTCCATTCAAGTAGATGAGGCAACTGATATAGCTAAAGATGTCCACATTTAATTGCATACGTTCGATATGTTGCGGAAAATAATATATTAGAAGATATATTATTTTGCAAACCCATTCCTGGAAAGATCACATCCATTCAGATGTTTAATATAATAGACAGTTTTTTTACGAAAACGACATAACGGGGAATAATTGTATTGAACTGTGCACCGACGGAGCTAACTCAATGTCCGGACACAAAGCAGGTCTTTAAGCATTGGTCAAAAAGAAAGCATCACATGCTATCTGGACGCACTGTATGCTTCACAGAGCAGCTATAGTGTCAAAACAAATGAGCGGGGAACTGAACAACATTTTTACGAAAGCTATGAAAATTATAAATTACATTAAGAACACTCCTTTGAGAGCTAGGCTGTTTGCAAAGCTGCATGTCGATATGGGAGCTAATTATACCTCACTTCTATATTATTGCGAAGTTCGCTGGCTATCTCGTGCAAAAGTGATTCAAAGGGTGTTTCACCTCAAAGAAGAAATAGCAACCTTTCTCGAAGAAAACCACCATGAAGAGGCGCATTTGTGGACGAACGATAATTTTATTGTTAAACTTGCCTATTTGGTTGAAATTTTTGGAAAATTGAGCAGTTTAAATAAATCAATGCAGGGATCACAAATGTCCCCTTGTTCAGAAAGACAAAGTAAAAGCTTTCATTAAAAACCTGGAGTTATGGAAATCAAATTTACAAAACAATGAGTTGGATATGTGTTCACTTTCAAAAGATTTCTGGTACACAGCCAATATTGAAGCGAGCAAAAATCTTTTTATCGAACACTTGGATGGTTCAGTGCGGCATTTTTCAAATTATTTCAAAGAGCTTGATTTCTCAAAGTTTTTGTGGATACAGAATCCATTTATCGACAATCAAGAAGACGAATTTGAGCAGACAACCATCGAAAAGGAAAAATTGATAGAATTATCATGCGACAGCTCACTGAAACAAAAGTTTCAAAACGAAACCATAATCCAATTTTGGGTGAATCTTAGTGGAGAGTATGAATCTTTGTATCGCAAAGCAATGCATGTGCTTCTAGCGTTTGTAACTTCTTATTTATGCGAAACGAGCTTTTCGGCACTGGCTGCAATGAAAACTAAATATGGAACCAGGTTAATAGTCGAAAAAGAGTTACGAGTGGCACTCTCCACATTGCCCCCAGGATTTGATAAACTTTCTGCCAATAAATGACAACAACGCTCGCATTAAATTTTGATGTATTAGATGTAGTTTAATTAGTAATTAATATAAAAATAAATATGCATGTTCGTATTGTTATAGCAAAACCTTGTTATTATTCTGTTAATTGTAGTTTTCAGTATTTCTTTGTAATAAGGTTATTATTATACAAAACGTGTCTATGTCTATATTATTATATCGATTAAAAGATAGGGAGGCGTGGAAAAAAATTTTTTTAGGGAGGCATAGTAGCATAAAGATTGGAAACCGCTGCTCTAAAATTGAGAAGCAATATTTTATAGGAGAAAATATTACTGTTTTACCGCGTGGCCTATCACAATTACCGGATCTCAATCCGATTGAGAACTTCTGAAACATTGTAAAAAGGAAGGTATACAGATATAAATCTAAAAATTTGTGTGACCTTTACACTGCAATTGAAACAGAGTGCTAGAGAAGAAAGCTAATTGATTCAATGCCCCAAAGATGTGCTGCAATAATTAAAAATGACGGTTACCCCACAAAATATTAACTTTTAAAGTAATTATTGTTACTCGTATTAACATAAATACCGTTTTCATAAATAAGTCTTAAATTAATGTCTGCAGCACATACAGTATTGAAAGTTTCATGCGTATTCTGCCAAACACTGTTTATGTTTTGAATGAGTCTAGCTTGTATAAATATGTGTAAATGTTAAGACCAATTGAGAATTGTTCGACGTTTAGTATCTCTAATAAATCTATTGAAAATCTACCGAATCTAAATCTACTGAAAAGATAGTCGTGTAGAACTTTTGTCCGCTATTGTATATCTCGCCCTATGCAGGGCACATTGAAAGTCACCGGCGCGTTCTGGATTTTGAATGGCCCATCTACGTGGAACCTTCGACGCAGAACACGGGCGTGGCCTTGCATGAGTTGAATATAACTCGAAACTGTAAATGAGATTTTTTTCACGCGGCCCAGAAGTTTCGAAGATCGCTCGAGAAATTTTCACCGAGCCACACCAGGAACCACCGATTTAATTTTAAAACTTCCGAGACCCGTTTCAGCGAAATCGGAAAACTTGTATCATGAAGACGCGCTCGTTGCAGCTTGTCGGGAAAATTTTCGACACTGGTTTTTCATCCTGTACACTTTACATTGATATTAGTATTTATATCAGGATTATACATACTGATTTGAAGAAGAAAATTTAGATTGATCAGTAACAGTAAAGTTGAGCTTTGATCAGTAACGGCACACAGTGGGTAAACCTAACTCGATTCAAAATCAAAGAACTTTCGCTAGAAATGAGGTAGAGCGATGAATTTTTTTAAAATTAAAGCTGAAACTTTGCAGAATATGAGAAAAATAGGGAGATTACGGTACAAACGGTTTTTAACCTTGAGAAAGTTCGTTAAACTTGCACAATTTCAAGAAAAAGTGGTTTCTCCGTTACCACGGGCGGAAAAATTTTTTTTTAGCACGCTATATATCATCTCCCGTAGATTTTTTCACGCTGATTTCAAATCTGGTCTCAAAATTTGTCACTGTTAACCTAGTCGTGATACGACCTCCAATTCCGGGATCGACACGACACCACAAACTTCTTATCACAAAAATCGATTTCTTTAAAAAGCCAGAGGTCGTAGACAAATTTTGAGACCAGATTTGAAATCAACGTGAAAAAATCTACGGGAAATAATATATAGCATGTTAAAAAAAATTTTCCGCCCGTGGTAACGGAGAAACCACATTTTCTTAAAATTGTGCAAGTTTAACGAATTTTCTCAAGGTTATATTATGCAAAGTTTCTGCTTTAATTTTTTAAAAAATTCATCGCTCTACCTCATTTCTATCGAAAGTTCTTTGATTTTGAATCGAGTTAGGTCAAATTTACCCACTGTGCAGCGCAGCGCCCGAGTCCCCTTGCGGTTGCCAGTGATGGGAGCGAACGGGAAGTCGGCGCGTGTACGGAAAAGCTGATACATGTAAAAATGCGACTAAATATTCTAATATATGATTACAGTTGGAAGTCTAAACAATTATATTCTAGGAAATAGCTTCTGCGCGCGGGATTACTGTGATACATCACGGTTAGTGATCTTGTACGCCATTACTGATGACTGGGTGGAAACAGGTTAATTGATACTTATAACGAGACAAGTTCGTTGTGAAATGTCGGCCCGCGAAATCGCCCGTTAAAGCTACTGGGACTTTCAACAATGGAAACGCGTGGCTAGCGGATGAAAAACACGCAGAGAAACGATTACCGAGTGCGAGCCCTTTCATTATTTAATTAAACTCGGGAGCAGTATCGGCCACGTAGCTGAAATGCTTCCATTGAACTATTAATTGAGCATGGGCGAGAAAATCGAGAGCATTTAGGCCAGATTTCGGCCGGGTTTTTTCGGCCCGCTCGGAATTTCGAAAGCACAAATAGGAATTCGGAGGTCGACGGTGGTCAACAACCGACCTTCGAAGCCACACTGAAGCGCGAACACGACTTACAAAACATTTAAAAATAACCCGCGCAACGCAGCTCTCGACCCGGAAACCTTGAGATCTTTAACTGGTCGGAAAGCACGGCCGCGTCGCTCAAACTCGCCTAATTTCCCACGTGTTATCCGTTCGTGTTCCGAAATTATTCGAGCACCGATCTAACGTATCGAAATGAACGCTTCCATATCGTTGCGTCTATCGTTCTATTTTTTAATTCCCTGCAACTCTATGTAGCTTCAATTACATATTTTCTCTTTGCCGCTAATGTTTACTAGACTGCGGATCTTTATGCAAAATAAAAGAATTCCGCATCAATTGTATGGGAAGCAGTAGCAAAATAAATAAATATTTCACCCTTTAATAGTCTTTTTACGTTGAAATCACCATAACAATTAACAATTCTTGGATTACTTATATTTTTCACTGTTTTATACACTCACTGTTCTATACACTGTTTTATACACTAAAAATTGGTCCCACTTTACGTGATCATAACTCAGTCAAAAATTGCCGTATCGATATCGTTAAACAATGGTTTGAAAGCCTGAAACCTCTAGTTTCAGATCCTCAGTTTCAAATTGTTGCTATGTTGGTTTTTTACAAAGTTATAGCGAGATGAAGACAACGTTAACGGTTAACAAAAATTTTGTGCAACTTTGGAACATCACATGGGGAGAAACAAATTTTTTTGATAAATCGCGTTAATATCATTTGGAAGGGCTATCTTTCTTGTGTAAATTGTGTGGTTGTTGAATATTGTGCAATTTTTTTTATTCCAGTTATTCAACATTGAAGTAAATATGGGCTTTTTAACTTTAACTCCAGAAATCGAAAAAATTATCGTAGAATCCTGTGCAAAAAAGCAATAGAAAGAGCGTTTCTTTCTCTTCAAGGCACTCCGTTTGTTTTTTAAATTTCATTAACATTTCGATATACATACCAGGCGTTTCTGAAAATATGCTTAAAAAATGCATAATTTCCATTTTTCCTTTAACTCGCTATATCTCGGCGAGAAATGATCGTAATACCATGATCCGCACGTCAGATTGAAGCAGAGATTCTGCCGATCCGATTGAGTACCCCATGAACTCGCTGCGACAATTTTTTACCTATGGTAGTTGAAGTCAGTGCTTCGCAGAAATTAGTGCGCCACGTATAAGTAGCGGCTGCCTGACATTACTGAATGCGCTACCGCCGCGCCAGCCCACAGTGGAAAAGGACCAAATTCGATTAAAAATCAAAGAACTTTCGATAGAAATGAGGTAGTGCGATGATATTTTTTAAAAATTAAAGCTGAAACTTTGCGGAATATGGGAAAATAGGGAAATTATGGTACGAGCGTTTTCTAACGTTGAGAAAATCTTTTAGACATGTAGAATTTCAAGAAAATGTGGTTTCTCCAGTACCACGCGCGGAAAATTTTTTTTTAACATGCTATATATCATTTTCCGTAGATTTTTCACGCTGATTTCAAATCTGGTCTCAAAATTTGTCTACGATCTCAGGATTTTCCAAAATCGTTTTCTTGCAAAATCCTGAGGTCGTAAAAGTTAAAAAGCCCATATTTACTTCAATGTTGAATAATTCGAATAAAAAAATCGCTCAATATTCAACAACCACACAATTTACACAGGAAAGATAGCCTTTCTAAATGATATTAACGCGATTTATCAAAAAAACTTGTTTCTCCCCATGTGATGTTCCAAAGTTGCACAAAATTTTTGTTAACCGTCAACGTTGTCTTCATCTCGCTATAACTTTGTAAAAAACCAACATAGCAACAATTTGAAACTGAGGATCTGAAACTAGAGGTTTCAGGCTTTCAAACCATTGTTTAGCGATATCGATACGGCAATTTTTGACTGAGTTATGATCACGTAAAGTGGGACCAATTTTTCGGGTGCGCACAAGTGATCCCTTAATTCTAACATATTTCGCAAAAACCAAAGTTGTGATGTTGTAGTACATGGTATTTCTAGTGTCACAATCGTATATTAGTGAATTACATTCCGAATGTTTTGTAAAGAAATGCCTATCCGCAGTAGGCTTTTTACGAACGCGTCAATAGTGAATATACGCAGCAAAAGTAGTTTGTTATGAAAGATATTCCAGTAATGTGGTTTTCTAGAAGCAGTAATTTCTGAACGAGCGTGAATTCGTGTAAATTTTCATCAATGTTAATTACTTTGGAATTCTTAGTGCATAAATAGAATTATGAGTGAAAAACGTACAGAAACTTCAGAAGACAGGAGGAAACTTATTGTTAAATTAAGAAACGAAGGAAAATTGTAAATCGAAAATAGTAAATCGTTGTCATGGAACTGTAAAAATCAAAAAGTGCAAAGAACATTCCTCGTTTCAGTTGTCCGAGAAAGTGACATGAAGTAGATAACCGATTAATTACACGAGTAGTGGAAAAAGATCCCACTACGAGTGCAGTTTCATTAGCTCAAGAAATATCTGAAATACAACAAAAATCAATGAGTGCGAGTACAATTCGTAGATGATTAAATTCTCAAGGTATACATGGCCGTGTACCACGGAAGAAACCAGCGATAATTGCAAAGGATCGCATTTTGCGATTGCAATTTGCAAAAAAATTCATAAACAAACCACTCGAATTTTGGAGAACACCGTATTATTCACTGATGAAAGTAAATCTGAAATTTTTGGAAGAAAAAGGCAACCAAAAATTGGGTCTAGCAGGATAAGCATGGGCCAGCGGCCCCCGCTCCGATTTTCCTGATTCCTGTCTTAAAACGTAGGTTTATGTCTAAAAAAA
>JAQQRW010000031.1:0-13796 GCA_028455765.1 Lasioglossum oenotherae
TACGAAAATCCTTAAGGGAGTCGTCTAGTACGGAACGCGTGACTGTGGGTGAGTGCACTCACCGCTAGACCACGTATACGTACACGAGGACTGCAAGGGTCCGGGATTAGACTTCTGATTTCTCAATGATGCAAAGACGGGGTTTTTTAGTAGTCAAAATCGCTAGACGAACGATCAATCTAGGATGCGATCATTCTGAAAAGTCCTATTTTTACGTTTACGAGCAATGGTTTTGCAATATTCGGCTGCATGTTGTCCATCGAAGATGCTAGAATGCCACACAGTGGGACCTTCCGTCCAAATCGGAGACAAAATCAAAGAACTTTCGATAGAAATGAGGTAGAGCGATGCAATTTTTTTAAAATTAAAGCTGAAACTTAGCAGAATATGGGAAAAATAGGGAGATTATCGTACGAACGTTTTTTAACGTTGAGAAAATTCGTTAAACATGTAGAATTTCAAGAAATCGTTTTTGCAATATTCTGAGGTCGTAGAAAAATTTTGAGACCAGATTTTAAATCAGCGTGAAAAAATCTACGGGAAATGAAGTACAGTATATTCAGAAAAAATTTTTTCCGCGCGTGGTATTGGAAAAACCACAATTTTCTCGAAATTGTGCAAGTTTAGCGAATTTTAACAAAGATAAAAAAAGTGCCTACCATAATCTCCTAATTTTTCCCATATTCTGCTAAGTTTCAGCTTTAATTTTAAAAAAATTGCATCGCTCTACCTCATTTCTATCGAAAGTTTTTTGATTTTGTCTCCAATTTGGACGAAAGGTCCCACTGTGCGGCGTTCTAGCATCTTCGACGGACAACATGCAGCCGAATATTGCAAAACCATTGCTCGTAAACGTAAAAATAGGACTTCTCAGAATGATCGCATCCTAGATTGATCGTTCGTCTAGCGATTTTGACTACTAAAAAACCCCGTCTTTGCATCATTGAGAAATCAGAAGTCTAATCCCGGACCCTTGCAGTCCTCGTGTACGTATACGTGGTCTAGCAGTGTGTGCACTCACCCACAGTCACGCGTTCCGTACTAGACGACACCCTTCAGGATTTTCGTAATTTCCAGTGTCGAAAATTTTAAATTTTGCGCCGCCTTAGAAAAGATTGTATTGTATGCTAGGATCGTGGTTTTCGTAAGAGCAGAAATTAACTATACGCAGGGCGTCCTTTACACACACTTACAATAGTTTTATTGTAAAAGATAAATATTAAATACAGAGAGTATACGTTACGAGATCGCGTGTCTGAGATCGACGAGTCTACGTTCGATAATAGCGCAACGCCAATGGTGAATGTAGCGCCAGTAGTGAGTAGAAAAAAGGAACTTTGTTGCGCCTTGTTATAGCTTGTAATGAATTTAAGTTCGTGTGTATTCACATAAATTAAATGGAAATTATTTCATACTTTCTAATTTTTTCGAAGTCGGTTTAATTCTTTTTTATAAAATTTTTAATCAGTCCTTTTCACAGCTGCACAGAAACTACAATCGACGAGATATCTCGTTTCCGCGATGTCGAAGAAACAATGCTGCTAATGGATAATAGCACGTTATATCAGTAATAAGGATACACGAGATATCTCGTCCATGGCATCGTTCGTTCGTCAAGAATCGGTGTTTTCGAGAATCATATGATTCTCGAAAAATCAATGCCATATGATTCTCGAAAAATCAATGCCATATGATTCTCGAAAAATCAATATCTCCTTGGGAACGATTTCATTTGTTTTAAACGACGCCTTCATCGAATACATTGTACGCTGGGAAAGCATAGTTTCGCGCGGCATCGCGAAGAGCATCGAACTCTTTCCGCGTCGGAGTAATTTCGTTCGCTATCGATACGAGTTACAAAAGTGTGCTACGAGTTCAATAATTATGTGAAAGTGTGGTGGTGGTTGTATGTGGTAGTCAAATGGATTTATGGCTGAATAAGTGAGTTTTTAATTCAATAAGTTTGTGCTTCTTCTATCGTTCGGGTAAAGCTGCCGATGATGTGAGTCCTCACCGATTTCGATGACTTTGAAATATGTTATAAATTCGATGTTTTAAATATATTTTTCCTTTGAAATAAAGCTCATCGAAATCGGCGAAGAGATAGTATGTACATCGATCGATTTACAAATACAAATTTTTACAATAATATCGTAAACTAAAGTCGACCGACAAAAACCGTAAAGGCAAATGTTCAGAATCATGGCATTGACAACATATCCAAAGCTTATCGAAATTGGCGAGGATTCACATCATCGAGAAACTTTTGTTCGTTGTGACATCGCGGCGTGCCACCGACACTCGGCTGCTGGCTCGCCGGGCTGCACGCGTCTAGCTCGCGCTCTGATTGGTCCGTGTTTTTCGTTAATAACTCGTTAACGAAGCCACGGACGACATTTTTTCAAAGGAAAATGTCGCTTGAAATGATCTCAGGAACCTCCCATTTTCGGCTCCCGAGTTAATTTTGAGACACCCTGTATATATATACAGGGTGAATTCGATAAAGCAGGACACCTAAATATCTTCGTTACTTTTCGTTGTACAAAAAACTTCGTAGGACAAAATTACACTGTTTGAAGGGTCACATATAACGATGTGAGGGAAAACAAATTTCAAGGTCATTTTTATGAGATTTCAAGTTTATCGATGTTTTTTAAATGGAATGATATATTTCCGTTAATGTAATATAATAATAATTTTCATGCATGTATCACAATATGACCTTCAAATGACCTTCAATCCAGAAAAATGGTATAAATAAAATTCAACGTGTAAGATTCATTTGATGTATTTCTGTTACGCCAAATGTTCAAAAATATTCCCTTGAGCTGCTATACATTCGAATGTATCGCAATACCCAACATAATAACAGATTCGGTGTTGACAGGAGGACAATTATGATATACCTTCGTTCGTACAGAATCGTGTTTATCCACTACTAATTGCTCCGAATACCTTCTTGCTATCAGATTTCTACTGTTTCTAAGATTTCTTGATCAGTTTATCGATGAACGTTTCACAATGCATTACTCGAAGGAAGATAAGATTGATATGATTTTCATTTATGAAGAAAGTCGACAGTGTTTAAGAGAAGCCGGGCAATTGTACAAGGACCGGTTTCCTAATCGTAATTGTCCATCAGTTTCCGTTTACTCCAATTTGTTAAATAAATTCCGTGAAACTGGTAGTGTCGAAAATAAAAAAACGTACAAAGGTGAGGACTGTAAGGAATGAAGCAAACACAATTAATGTTCTGGCAGCAGTGAATACAAACCCTCATACTAGTACGAGGCAAATCGCACGAGGAAGTGGCATTAGTCAAAAATGTGTAGTGCAAATACTCCAGGAACACAAGTTTCACCCCTTTCACCTATCAATTCATCAAGAACTTCATGGTAGAGACTTTGTAAATCGTGTAAACTTTTGCCAGTGGGGATTGAGCATTTTTTAATAATGTATTATATACCGATTAAGCTTCGTTTACAAATCACGGACAAATAAATTTAAAAAACCTGCATTATTGGTCATCTTAAAATCCGCGGTGGTTACGGACAGTCGACAAACAAAGACCATGGTCCGTCAATGTTTGGTGCGGAATTTTAGATATCCAAATAATTGGGCCTCACTTTATTACCGGAACATTAAATGCAGAAAAATATATTGCGTTTTTACAAGAATCGTTACCAATTCTCCTGGAAAATACACCCTTGAACATTCGGGAAAATATGTGGCATCAACATGACGGATGTCCGGTCCATTCTTCCCGTGTCGTAACACAATTCTTAAATAACAAGTTTCCAAATCGTTGAATTGGACGTAACGGACCCGTATTATGGCCAGCTCGCTCACCAGACCATACACCCCTTGATTTTTATCTATGGGGAAAACTGAAAGACGATGTTTATAGTGAACCACCAACGACTATAGACGACATGAAAGAAAGAATCGTCCAGGCTTATGCGTGGATTTCCTCAGAAATGAATTACGCAGCAGTATGTTCTGTAACTTCACGGCTGAATGAATGTATAGCAGCTCAAGGGAATATTTTTGAACATTTGGCGTAATAGAAATACATCAAATGAATCTTACACGTTGAATTTTATTTATACCATTTTTCTGGATTGAAGGTCATTTGAAGGTCATATTGTGTTACATGCATGAATTCGTTATTTTGTCAGCTAGAACATTACGTTAACGAAAATATATCATTCCATTTAAAAAAACAACGATAACCTTGAAATCTCATAAAAATGACCTTGAATTTTTTTCCCTTACATCGTTATATGTGGCCCTTCAAACAGTGTAACTTTGTCCTACGAAGTTTTTTTGTACAACGATAAGTAACGGAGATATTTAGGTGTCCTGCTTTATCGAATTCACCCTGTATACATATAGTTATACATATAACACAATACAAAATATTAATACAAAAAACGTATTTTACGTATTAGAAAATTTTTTAGAAAATTTCGTTGAAATATTTTGTGTCTCTTAATGGTTGTTTCAATACATCTGGAAATTGTTTCCCATTTTCGGAAATAATTTGTAAAATATATTGTTTCTCCACTTCATTTTTTGATAATAACTGATTATAGTCCTGAATAAGTTTAACACCACGCTCAGCAGTGTCGTTACCAACTTTCAATTTTTGTACAATGTTTAATCCATCGGGATCTTTTTTTGAAAATTCTATTGGAATTGAGAATCTTTCAAAAAATCTGTTTTGTGGGTGTTGCACCGACCCTTGGTCGAGTTTGAGGGTCCGTGGACAGAAAAATGCTGAAATCGCGTGCAAAGTAGGACGGTAGGATCGGTCGAAATTCGGGCGTTGAAAATAACTCGCACTTACTGGTCTGTTCGCGATTTACTGTCACAGAGAACGTTTATTTTCACCGATGCTACGGAGTAGCTATAACCCACGACATCGTAGCTTCTCGCAGGGGAGAGACGAATCTCGTAGAGTTTCTCGCAGAGGAGATTTTACCGGTGGCCTTTGAAAAGGCGCTAGATCGGGTAGAAATATTAGCGTTGTACTCGCAGAGGAGGTTACAAGGAATCGACGATATTACGGCTGGGGGTCCTATTTACAGGAATCGGTGGGTACCCCCACCGTACATACATACAAGGGAGCTCGCTTCGAGGTATCTGTTCGCCGTGTTACTGTCGGGACGACAAGGGGGTTTCGCGCGACGCCGAATCTTTGAAAGACCGCAAATCGTGTCTAACATGAGAAATAAAATGTTCAATTCCTCTATCAGCATAGTTTTCTAAGTCTTGAGGAGTTATTTTATTTTGTTATATGATTCGTCGGCTTCAATGTTAACCGCCTCCACCATTCGTAATTTCGTATTCTTTCGACGGTTTTGTCAAAAAATGCTAACGCTACCGCTTCTGGTGATAAATACCATAAATGGTTGCCAAATTTTTTTCATCATACATAACTTATTTTTTCGTCAGTAGAACTGTCTAATTAATAATAATTATTTTCCTGTGTGGGACTCCACCAAGATAAAAATATATGAAAATATATTGATAGATATATTATAATATAAATAGATGAAAATATAAGATTTCGAGCCCCAGGACCTTTCCACCACGCTCGTTAGATGGCGAGAGCTTTATATTGCTTAAAAATATAATTATTTATAAATCAGATTATGTTAAATGTTGCGACGAAGAAAATGGAATCCGCGACATTTGCGTCTTTCTCGCCAATATTTACATAAAAGCGTGGATGCAAGCTCCGATGGCAGCGGAAACTCCACGTCAAGATTTGCCATTTTTTGACGAAAAAATAAGTCAATATTACATTTTGTTTCTAAATTGTTATAGTGCGTAAAAAGAGAAATTCTACGATATATAAACATATATGCTGACCATATACTGCAGTGGGGAAAAGCGAGTTACAAAATTAACAAATTTTCAAAGTCGATTTGGCACAATTTCCCGTTATTCAATCAATTTCAAAATTTTGCACATATTATTTTTTCGTCCAGTGGCACCATTCTAGGGGTTGTCCCACAAAAAAATCTGCGAAATAATTTTCGCCAAGTATAACGAAGGTCCACCCTAATTAATGTCCATATATAATTTACTATTCATTTTCGTGGCAATAAATTTTAATAAATTCCCATGGTGATATACATAATATTACACAACAACGTCGTAATATTTTCGAAATTTCAATTATCGTATGGTTTTCATCTCGTAAATTATTAATTACTTTAATCTCACATTCGTCCAACTTTCTTCCACGTGGCCTTTCATAAAACAACAAATTTTACACACTTAATATCAAGTTTAACGTCGTTTAATATTAACAATTTGAAAGCAAATTCTACTCGCACACTATTCCCGTTTGACTGCTCAACGAAAACTGTCTCATGGTTTTGTCCAGATAGCACAAAGACGTCTTAAAGACGTTTTAAAGACGACTGCAGTTCGACATTCAGACTTCTTAAAGATGCCCGGAATGTCTTACGAACGTCTCCCGAACGTCGCCTGCACGTCTGTTAGAAAACGGTAAGTCTCTAAGACGTCTGTTTGACGTGTACAAGACGTTCATTAGACGGTCGTACGACATTCGGGAGGTCTTTAAGACGTCCCTAAGAAGTCTTAAAGGTCCTTAAATGTTAATTAAATTTAAAAAAGGGAAGAGTAAAAATAGATTTCGACAAAAACGAGTTTAAAGTTATACCTAGCTTTATCAGAAGAACGCATGCGGAATTGATATAAAAAGTGTAATAAAACTAACATTTGCAATTAAATCACTATAACTAGAGGGTTATTGTTGCTCGCTCGCTTCGCTCGCTCGCGAGTTGGGTTGTTTTTGCTCACTCGCTTCGCTCGCTCGCGGGTAGGACTGCTCTTGCGAGAGGGTTAGTGGTACACATGGCTAGTAGGGCCTGCAGCTATTAATGTTTTTTATTTTGTGTGTGACTCTCCAAAAGCCACACAAAGAACTTTCCGATTCGTTAGTTGCAGTATATTATTATCATTATTTTTAGTACGTTTTAAGAAGATTATACGTTTCCAGGGAAATTCAATAGTTTTCTACTTATCAAAATGTTTGCTATACGGCGTCGCATTAAACCAAGATCGTATGCTCGTTGCTTGCTTGGTTCCTTGTTATAGCAGAGTAATGTTGCAAAATAAATTGTGTCAATTAGTATTTCGTAAACGATACAACTCATCATTATCCGGGTTTGTAGTATTGATCTTGGTTTTCTTCGATACTGTTAATTTAAATTGTCCCAAAATATATAAACCGCGCTCAATTTTGGAACTCTGCTCAGTGCTACATACAACATTTGTAAAGTTCGCCTTTCTGATTTTTTAAAATCCAAACATACTTTCTCGTATGTTTATCCCTGACTTTTATGAATCGTAATCGCTTCAGCAGGAACCACTGGAAATTGACTACGTGTGATTTGATATTTTTCCTCACTCGACATACTTACTTGATTCGATATTTTTATTATTTGTGTTAAATTGTGATGAATATTTGCATTTTTCATATAATCACGATAACCAGTTCTTACTTTCACTCGTACTCTGGCCTGGAAAATCTAACCACAATATAGACGGAATTTTAGTATTTTCTTGAAAAGTAATAAATTTTAATATTCCGCATGTGTGCTCCATTAACCAATCCGTTTTCAACATCAATGTTATTAATATAATTATCATATAGTTCATATTAATTTTCAATTTAATCTCAGTTAATAATTCGTTTTGAACTGATTGTTTTTTTAAAGATTGTAATATAAATTTTTGTTTGTACTTTCATCGATATTCTTTGGAAATGTATTCTTGGGAGTAGAGATGATTAACTCACTCTTGCATTGGGATAATTTTCGATTATTGTAAGCGGAAACATTAGCGTAAGGTACAAAAAAAAATTTTTTTTTAATTCAAAAAATTTTTTTAAATTTAAAAAAATGAAAAAAAAATTTTTGTGTAATTACGTTTGTTTCGTCGGTGGAAACTTTCCGTTCTCTCGTATAAATTGCATTGTTGAATGAACTTCTTTCGAAAAAAATTATAAAAACTAAAAAACTACTTGACCAAAATAGACCAAAATCTAATCAGCTCTAAGTTACAGCGGGGCACATCGATTGCATCATTCATCATCCTGATCGCGTTGTTACTTTTTCTGAAAACGTTAACGAAAAATTTGATTACATACAAACGGACATACGCGCGCGCGCGCGCGCGCACACACACACACACACACACACACACACGAACATTTTGCTGAAAATAGTCTAAAATGACTGCAATGACCATGAAACGTGAAGATCTGCCAAAAACATAGATTTTTCGATTTTCGGGGTCATTACAATAACTTCCGTATAAAATCGGGAAGTTAAAAATAATAACAATTAAAGTTGGAATTGACGAGTTCAAGTTGACATCGAAGAGTTGAAATGGAAATTGAAGTCGAAGATGAAATTAAAGTTGGAATTGAAGTTGAAATCCAAATTGAAGTTGGAATTGAAGTTGAAATGCAAATTGAAGTTGAAATTGAAAGATTGAAGTTGAAATCGAAGAGTTGAAATTGAAGTTGAAATTTGAAAAATTCAAGAGTTGAAATTCAAGTCGAAATGGAAATTTGGAGAGTTGAGATTGAAGTTAAAATGGCAATTTGAAGAGTTGAAATTGAAGTTGAAATGGAAATTGAAATTTGAAAAATTGAAGAGTTGAAATTGTAATTTGAAAAATTGAAGAGTTGAAATTGAAGTGGAAATCGGAGAAGTTGCAATTGAAATTGAAATTCAGGTCGGAATTGAAAAATTGAAGTTGGAATCGAAGACTTGAATTTGAAGTTGAAATTTGAAAAATTGAAGTTGAAATTGAGGCTGAAATGAAAATTGAAGTCGAAGTTGAAATAGAAGAGTAGAAATTGAATTTGAAATTGATGTAGAAATCGAAATTTGAAAAACTGAATAGTTGAAATTGAAAAATTGAAGTTGAAATCGAAGAGTTGAAAGTGATGTTGAAATTGAAATTTGAAAAATTGAGGAGTTGAAATTGAAAAATTGTAATTGGAGCAAAAACACTAACTCGAACAAATAAATACGAATGCTAATACTGCTAGATTATGGGTATATAAAAACCACACTATTTATGGTCTTAAAGACGTAAAGGTTAGTCTTCTTAGGACGCAAGACTGTCAGACTTGAAATAGACGTAAAATGGACGTCTTTAAGACGTCGTATGATATCTGGGCACTGTTCCCGTTTGACTGGTCAACGAAAACTGTTTTATGGTTTTGTCGCGGCTAGTAAGAGGTTGTTTTATGTAACTTTGCAATTCTTAGAAATATCACTAAACACTCTGCGTTGAAGAACGTGTCCTAATGTAAACAACAACACAGTGTTTGCGAGAAGCGGAAATTTTTTCCTTTAATACGAAATTACATTATACGATGTTTTATAGTATTGTCGCGGAGTGTATTTCTTATATGCTTACGAATTCGTCGAACGCAACGGTATGTTAATTGTATTCCCAACGTGAAGTAATGCACGATGTAACGATTCACTTCTCGGAATCATTATCACAGGTTTCTTGAAGCTAAGGGTAGATAACCGCGACGAACTTTGACACGCGAAAGGGGAAAAGGGGACAACACAGCACACATTCCACCACTGCCTAATTACCTTTTTCTGTAAACAGCAACCGCGATATACACTGCCGCCCTTATCGGTTGGAAGTACATACACAGTCGAAAGAGCACGTCTCCTGCAGTCATAGACGAGAAATACGCACTACCAGTCATACAGCTTCTGTCACCCTCTGTTTCACACTGATTTTACCGAAATCAGATATCACAGTCGATTCAACCGGAATAATTAAACTGATCTAGGTAACACACTTTTGACGTCGCAAACGATGCGCGACTTCCGCGCGGAATATCATACGACGAGAGTACGACTCTACGCGGACTAGAACTTGGAATTTTCACTTGGAGAGACTTGTATCGATTTATCGAGCAGGGCCACTTTTCGAAGTGAAAACCCATGCGCCTTGGCCGATGCCCAGGCTTGCAATGAACATATGATTCGCACGCAGGAACCGATGCCCTCAACGCCCGCTGTATCATTAGCTATACATAGAAACCGTCGCGACGCGACGCGCAGACGCCGGGCGTCACTACCCTTTAGCTATAGTCCGATAAATAATTTCAGCTCTCCTTTCCACCACCGAGTCGGACAAGAATTTATTGGTCGCTGTTTTTGTCCAAGTAGCGAGAGAGCCAGCCGACTGAACAAGGCGAAGCACCCTAAACCTGGATAGGTTCAAAGTAATCTAAAATCCCGAAATCATTATTTAGATTAATATTTGAATTGTATTAACAAGATTCATTCTCTCTAACCTCTATAGGTGGACATATTAAATCCAATCTAACAATAAGATAGCACCTGGACAGAAGTAAAGCCTATACCGGGACAAATTGAATTTACATATAATTATATCTATATTAAATTATATTAAATCTAACTTTATTAAATCTGCAATGATTTACATATCAAAATATCATTACATTAAATTCTATCCTGTCAAATATTCAGTTTTTGTTGTAAAGTAAGCATTTCAAGAGACAATACTTGTATCTCTATATTTTCTAATCGAGTGCATAATTTCGCTTTCTGTTCTTTAATTTCATCTTTATTTTCGTTAGTTGCTTTAGACCTTATCTTTTTAGATTTATCATTGATTTTTAACGGAATATCTTTAATTTGTTGTGTAATTATCTCTTTTCTTTCGTCTAAATTTCTATTCATTTCTTGTTCTTTTCCTTTTTTAATTTTGTTCTCCCCTTTTTCTTCTTTTTTGACAAATGTTCTTCTACAATCTTTTTACTTGCTTCTTTTTTTCAAGATCTTCAATTAAATCAAAACAACAACGGAAGATCAAAGTGAACTACTTTAATTATTTTTCTTCTTAGATATGTGAAATTTAGCTACATACGTTATACAAGCTAATAGAAGACTAATTGTACGTACATTTAGTTAAATAATTTGCCATTTAAGTGTAAAAACAACGAGTTGATATAAGGCGTATGTATGTCGAGTATAAACTTATAGTTGTGGACAGCTACTGCCGTCGCGTCCCAGTGTGGAGTACCCCAGATAGCACAAAGACGTCCTAAAGACGTCTGTAGTTGGACATTCAAACGTCTTAGGGACGTTCCGAATGTCCTACGAACGTCTCTCGAATGTCCCCCGAACGTCTTGTTTTAGAAAACTATACGTCTTAAAGATGTTTCTTGGACGTCTGTATGACGTCTAAACGACGTTTAGGAAACTTTCAGGAGACATTTAAAAAGACATTGAGGAGGCGTTCAGGAAACGTTCAGGAGAAATGTCGTAGGACATTTAGGGGGTCTTTAAGGGGTCCCTAAGGAGTCATAAAGGTCCATAAATGTTAACTAAAATAAAAGAAGAGAAGGATAAAAATAGATTTCGACAAAAACGAGTTTAAAATTAAACTACTTAAAATTAAATATCTTTATTAAAAGAACGCATGTGGAATAAAAAGTGTAATACAAATAAATGTTACCATTGCAATGAAAATTACATTAAAAATAATAAAAATAAAAGTTACAATTACAGTTAAAATTAAAATTGAATTTAAAATTAAAATTTTTTAGAAGTCCGGACACTTTGGTCTTTGATCCTCTTAAGCCACGATTGGATTCAGGTTTCAGGAATAAGAATTTCTTTCTGTAGTAATTTTTATATGAATCGTCATTATAACATCAAAATAAGGGCAATAATTACGTATTACGAGTTTTGTGATGTTTAATCTGTGAAAGGTCATCATTCCTTTTCTCCCCAACCAACTATACTCCATCGCCAAATTGTCAGTAAGGAACGTTCCGAGTACCCTTCTTATAAATTGGTAGGTATTGTCGTCTCCCATTTTGTACAATTCATGAACCTAAAATAAAAAGTTATTAACATTATATTCTGTTAACTAAATAAAAATGAAAGATCAATATTTCCGTTATTTTAAGCGTATTTATTATCAATTAATTTTACGTACTCCATCTTCAGTCTTCACGCCTGTTTAATATAATGTAGATTCAAATTATGTGACGTGTTCTGCTGTATTTAAGGGGAATTGTAACCCCGCGAATTGATGAAAAAAGATATTTTTTTAGTTTCTTCTCCTTTTTTTGCGGTGTCCTGCTTCAGATCGTGCAGTTGTTTCAGAACATCTGTCAACAGAACCCTTATCAAGAGGTTCTGCTCCACAATATTCTTCAGTGTAGCGTCTCTGCTCGTACACCCTTTGTAGCAGGTATCTTCTCAGCTTGCTTTCCTATTGATTGTGTTAGTTAGATATCATACTTTTTTAAGTGAACTTGTTTATCTCTAAAATATTTTCCTTAATTTACCAGTACTACATACATTGATTACTATGGGGTTGGCAAATAAGTTCGTTTGGTTTTTGTGATTTATTCCAATGTAAAAAACCAAACGAACTTATTTTCCAACCCAATAGAATAACCACTAGAAGTTTCTGTCTCGAGGAACTCCTCGTCAATTGATCGTGAAGCGTGAAGCAACTGAAAATAAAATATATTTTGATTGAAAAGGTATACTATTACAGAAAAAGAATGATATATAACTATGAATGTAATATTTAATGGTTTATAGGGTGCTTCCTCGCTTTTGTATTTACATATTACATACACGTCTTTCTCTGTTTTTTTCATTGTGGAGGAGAAAATAAAATAGTCTCCTCATCGGAGTCATCACTGCTCGATAGCACTGTCCAACGCCAAATTTCTTTTTAATATACTGTTGGGACCTTTTTTCAGGTTTTTTGCGCTGATTCCGAATTTGTACTTAATATTCCTCCTATACGCACAGTTTTTGTGGAAAAAAGCATATTTTTCAACTTTAAACAAATATTGTGATGTTATTATAAAAGATATTGCATTGTTCTTTACAGCAAAAGATTCTGTAGACTTTCCCAAACACAGTGATATCCAATATTAATACATTATGATTGTTTAAACATGTTTAAACAACTTTTGCACCAATTTTTGACGACATTTTTGAAGTTATCTCAGAAAATAAGGATCCAGCGGAAAATCGAACTATACCACGCGATAGAGCACACTTTTATCTTGAACCCCCCCCCCCATTGAAGTTTGCAATCATCGACGTTTTACCGAACTTGAAAGCAAAATATCTTCGCCCGACATGCTTTTACGCCAGCGGTGCTCTTCCACTAGCGCGGTCGTTCGTCGGGATACGGCGCACAGTGGTCTGAGAGCGGTAGAAAACAGCAAAAACCGTTGTAACCGTTCTTGGTCACGAAAAATAATAAATACATTAAAAAATAAGTAAGAAATTAATTATAAATAATAAATTTTACACTTAAATTGAATATAAAAAATTAATTTGGAATAATATATAATTCAATTTAAATCAAAGATAATAAAAAATAATTCCTGTCTATAAAAAATGACTACTTAATTTAAAAAATAATAATTTCATGCAATTTATAACAAAATAAAATGAAATGAAATAAAAAGTATACGCTTATGTGCAAGATTTAATGGAAATTTACTATGTATACAGATAACGTTTATTTACTGTTAGGGCACGAAAAATAATAAATCAATTAAAAAACAAATAATAAATTAATAATAAATAATACATTTTACACTTAAATTAAATATTTAAAAAATAGATTTAAAATGGAATATAATTCAACATTCTTGAGGATAGAACGAATAAATGATTACTACACCCACTTGCGAACAACACACTAGT
>JAQQRW010000032.1:0-13649 GCA_028455765.1 Lasioglossum oenotherae
GAGGGGAAAAAGCTTCAACTTAACGCGGACAAGTCTAAGGTAATGAGGTGTAGGGTGGGAGGGGGAAGATATCGTGGAGGTGGAAAGGGAAGGTAATCGAGGAAGTAGGGGAGTACAAATATTTAGGGTATACGATCACGAGGGATGGGGGTCAGAAGGCGCATGTAGAGGAAAGATTAAGGAAGGGGGCGGCGGTCATGGAATAGGTTTGGGGAATAGGGAAGAGGAGATTTGGCAAAGATTGGGGTAGGAGAGTGTGGCTGTTTGATAAGCTGGTATGGTCGGTAGTTAGCTACGGAGTAGAAATTTGGGGCTGGAAAGAGAGGGAAGGAATAGAGAGGCTACAGGAAAGGTACTTGAAGTGGGTGTTAGGGGTATTATCCGTCCGCCGAGAGTTGGCACGAGAAACTCGTAGGTACCACGTGACGCCCCTACTACGCGCTACACGTCTTCTGCGATTGGCCGAATCGCTTGACGAAGGCAGGAAACGAGCATCGTGAGTGTGACTGCAACAGATCGATGTCACGCTACACGTCTTCCACGATTGGCCGAATCGCTTGACGAAGACAGCAAACGAGCGTCGTGAGTGCGACTGCAACAGAGCGATGTGGCGACGCCAGCTCAGAACATTGGCGTAACCCTCCTTCCATGATCAGAGTATTAAGGGGACCGGGCACTGTAAACGGCTTAAACCCAGTGGCGGATCTAACAATAAGCGGACTAAGCGGCCGCGTGGGGCCCTGGGATACCATAGGGCCCCGAATTTTAAATAAATAAATTTATTCCATTTAATGTGCAACGGTATGAAATTTTATATAGTATATAACATTATAAATATTATATTATATAGTGCCTCCGAGGCACTACTAAAAACTCTATACCATTAGCCAAAATATTTTTTACTCTATTAAAGATGTTCGTATCTAATTAATTCTTAAACATTCAAATATTGTATCAGGCATTATATCAGTTTCATATCCGTAAAATGAAAAAAAATCATATAGAATAGAAATATTTGAAGTCGGAAGAAATGTTTAATTTTCGAGTTAAAATAGCTCCGAGTGCAAAAAGTTAATAGTCTAAATTTTTTTGTAATAGCACACAAAGAAAACAGAATATTCCTGAAAATTGGTTTAAAAAAAATATCCTCATAACGCGTCTGACTTGTTATTATAAGGTAAAAGACTAAGAATATGATATAAAATATTCGTGACATTTACATTTTATTAATGCAGTAAGATTCCAGTCTTCGGGGTTAGTGAATCAGAGAATATTATGTGCCCCCCGTTGTTTACACGGATTCTACTTATTTACGCCTATGTTGACCGGTCCCGCCCGACGCCGAAGCGTAAGAGTGGGGACGGCAGCCTTGCGTCAAGAGTGGGGACTCGGCGAGTCCCCCTGCACCCCACTGACGAGATTTTGTGCCAACTCTCGGCGGACGGATAATAGGTAGGTTTATACCAGGATATATGGTGAGGGAAGAATTGCAAAGGGAATTGTTGAGGGGGAGGGCTGGGTTAAGGGCATGGGGGTATGAGAAGAAGTTAGGGGAGGGTAAAGGGGGGGGGAGTTAGCGCGGTTATGTTGGGAAGAGATAAGGAGGAGGGATAGGAGGGGAGGAATAAGAACTGGATGGGAAGGGGAGAGAGAGGAATTTTTAATGGGGCAAGGGTGGTAGTTGGAGGAATGGAATGAAATAGTAGAGGGGAGGAAAGAGTCAGTTAGTGGATAGATAGTAAAAAGAGAGGGGAAAAGGCAAAGAGAGGATAGGTGGGAGAAAATAGAAAACTCTGGATCGAACAAGTGGTATGCGAGGGTAAAGGGGGAGGGGCTGCCGGGTTATTTAAGGAAAGGGTGGGGGGAGAGTAGATGGCAGAGAGTGGCAAGGTACAGGTTAGGGAATGAGATGATGGGTGAGAGATATTGGATGGATGAAGACAGGAGAAAATGTAGAGTGTGTGGATGGGAAAACAAAACGTGGCAGCATGTGTGGGAAGTGTGTATAAGGATCGATGAAAGTAAAGGATGGCAGGAGAGTATGTGGGAAGTATTGGAAGATGAAGGAGGAGGGGAGGAATGGATGAGGATGATAGATGATTGGAGAATGGGAATGAATGAGAAGAGTGGGATGGAAGTGAACAGCCGGAAAGGGGAGTCCACGGCTAGGGAAGGGTGGGAGGGGGGTTTGAGAGTTACTGCGGAAACGAGGTTCTGGGGGAGAAGGGGTGAGCTAGCCATGCTAGGCTAGTTTAGTTTATGCGTGTCTCTTTCTCTCTAGTATTTTTAGGTTAAGATTAGTTTGTAAGTTAGGTATAAGTAATTAGTAAATAAGTTTATAAGTTTATATGAGAGATGATTATAGGAGGCATTTATGTAAATTTGTAACCCCAAGGGGATCGAATAAAGTTATTATAGTAATAGTTAACAAAATCAAATAATTTTTTCACATAGCATATTACTCATCCGCCATTTTGTTTTTTGTAATTTTTTCATCAGATTCATATTTGACGGCACGAGAAATATGGGAATACTAATTTTCAAGCGAGTTCAATCATTTTTCTGGTTATGCATCCGCCATATTGTATCAGACATTTTGTTTTTTGTAATTTTGACATCAGTTTCATATTCGCCGGCACAAGAAATATGGGAATACTAATTTTCAAGAGAGTCCAATAATTTTTTGGGTTATCCATCCGCCATATTGAATCCGCCATTTCGTTTTTTGTAATTTTCACATCTGATTTATAATCAGTGACCCGAGAAACCTATGAGTATCAATTTTGAACTAAATTAGAGTACTCCTTCCTATTTTGGCCACGTTTTGGCGATTTCCGACCACTGTGCGCCCCTCCTACTCGTCTTCTCTCGTACTCTATTTACAAGTCACGCTTACGAGAGCGCAAGGCCTTCGGGTCACCGATTTAGTTGAGATTTCGTATACTTATAAATTATGATCTCCTTTTCACGAATATATACCATTATAGGGGCAAACACTCAATAATTGTTGATATATTTTATAAACAAAGTTTTTTCATAACCAGTACTAGAAATATGCTATTGTAGAGAAAGTATATAACGAGTAATATCCTGGTGTAGTGGCAACGTACTAGACTTATTACCCGGTGGGCTAGGGTTCAATTCCCGTCCGACAAAAATATTTTTTAATTTATTTATTAACTTCCCGATTTTATAGGGAAGTTATTGTAATGACCCCGAAAATCGAAAATCGATTTTTTAGCAGATCTTCACGTTTCATGGTCATTGGAGTCATTTTAGACTATTTTTATCAAAATGTCCGTATGTGTGTGTGTGTGTGTGTGTGTGTGTGTGTGTGTGTGTGTGTGTGCGCGCGCGTATGTCCGTTTCTATGTAATCAAATTTTTCGTTAACGTTTTCAGAAAAAGTAACAACGCGATCAGGATGATGAATGATGCAATCGATGTGCCCCGCTGTAACTTAGAGCTGATTAGATTTTGGTCCACTTTCGTCCAGTAGTTTTTTAGTTTTTTTAGTTTTTTTCGAAAAAAGTTCATTCAACAATGCAATTTATACGAGAGAACGGAAAGTTTCCACCGAAGAAACAAACGTAATTACACAAAAAATTAAAAAAAAAAATTTTTTTTTAATTAAAAAAAAATTAAAAAATTTTTTTTTTTAATTTTTTTTGTACCTTATGATTTTTCCGCTTACAATAATCGAAAATTATCCCAATGCAAGAGTGAGTTAATCATCTCTACTCCCGAGAATACATTTTCAAAGAATATCGATGAAAGTACAAAAAAAAATTTATATTACAATCTTTAAAAAAACAATCAGTTCAAAACGAATTATTAACTGAGATTAAATTGAAAATTAATATAAACTATATGATAATTATTAATAACATTGATGTTGAAAACGGATTGGTTAATGGAGCACACATGCGGAATATTATATTACTCTTTTCAAGAAAATACTAAAATTCCGTCTATATTGTGGTTAGATTTTCAATTGGCTAGAGTAGGAGTGAAAGTATGAACTCGTTATCGTGATTATATGAAAAATGCAAATATTCATCAAAATTTAACACCAATAATAAAAATATCGAATCATGTAAATATGTCGAGTGAGGAAAAATATCAAATCACACGTAGTCAATTTCCAGTGGTTCCTACCGAAGCGATTACGATTCATAAAAGTCAGGGACAAACATACGAGAAAGTATGTTTGGATTTTAAAAAATCAGAAAGGCGAACTTTACAAATGTTGTATGTAGCGCTGAGCAGAGTTTCAAAATTGAGCGGTTTATATATTTTGGGACAATTTAAATTAACAGTATCGAAGAAAACCAAGATCAATACTGCAAACCCGGATAATGAGGAGTTGTATCGTTTGCGAAAAACTAATTAAGACAATTTATTTTGCAACATTAGTATGCTATAACAAGGAACCAAGCGAGCAACGAGCCTACGATGTTGGTTTAATGCGACGCCATATAGCAAACATTTTGATAAGTAGAAAACTATTCAATTTCCCTGAAAACGTATAATCTTCTTAAAACGTATTAAAAATAACGATAATAATGTACTGCAACTAACGAATCGGGAAGTTCTTTGTGTGGCTCTTGGAGAGTCACACACCAAATAAAAAAAACATTAATAGCTGCAGGCCTTACTAGCCAAGCGTATCACTAACCCTCTCGCAAGAGCAGTCCTACCCGCGAGCGAGCAAAAACAACCCTAATCGCGAGCGAGCGAAGCGAGCGAGCAACAATAACCCTCTAGTTTATATTACCTATTCGGTGTGTAACATTAACTTGTTCATAAGAGAAAGGCGCCGAGAAAACCCTCGGTTGTGAGATCGCTTACGATTTCAATATAGACAGCCTTGACCGACATACAAACAAACACGCAACCGTACGCCTTTACACTGTTCCTATTGCGATGCTTCTTTTCCTTAATGAAGAACGGCCCGAAGAAATCTACACCGGTAGGAGCAAAAACCGCTGCTTCTTCGACGCGTGATTTGGGTAAATTTCCCATTTTCCCTTGCAATGGAGACGGTCGAAAACGGATGCAGCGGACGCATCATCGTATTATTTTTCTTACTTGATTCTTTCCATCGAGAAGCCAGAAACGATGGCGAATGGTGTATAGAGTAGTTTGAATGCTGGCGTGGAATGCGCGTTCGTGTACTTCACGAATAATTAAATCAGTGACGTAATGATAGGATGGTAAAAGAATCGGATGTTTTTGTGAATAAGGGATTCTAGCGTTCTGTAACCGACCGCCGACGCGAAGAAGTCCGTGTTCGTCTAGAAACGGATTCAACGATGCGAGTCGACTGCCATTTACTCCCTTCGATGTCGAAATACGATCAATTTCCTCAAAGAATTGTTCTGCTTGGATAGTTCTAATTATGACGCGTTCCGCGTTGTTTATTTCTTCTATACACAATTCGCCCTTATGCGTATTCGATCGAAGCAAGCGTAAGCAACGAGCGATCACACGTGTGAGGTTTCTGTACGAAGAAAAGTCATGAAAAAATTCACATTTATTGTGGCGTAATGCTAGACATGTATTCTTTTTTAAACCCGGCAGATCCTTGATAGTGACATTTAAACTTGCCGGCTAAGTAGATTCGTGTTTGCGTAACCAATGGGGACCCTCGAACCACGAATCGTTCTCACGGAATGTCGCAGGTAGTTGTCCACGAGACAATGCATCGGCTGGATTATCTTTCGTTTTGATATGCCGCCACTCTGCTTCTTTGATGGTCTGAATTTCCGCAACGCGATTTGACTCGAAAACCTTCAGCACGGTTGGGGATTTTTTCAGCCACTGTAACACTATGGTAGAATCCGTCCAGAAAATAACGCGATTAACCGTGAATTTAAATGCAGCCCCGGTCTCTCGATAAAGTCGGGCCAACGTTAACGCACCGCATAGTTCGAGTCGCGGTATGGTTGTTTCTTTAAGAGGTGCGACTCGTGATTTGGCACATGCCAGACGAACGAGAATACGATCCTCTGGATTACGGGAACGGATGTAAATGCACGCGCCATATCCTACCTTACTCGCGTCGCAAAATCCATGGATTTCAATATTAGTAGAATTTTCGAGCAAAAGTTTTCGATCTATGGATAAGTGGTTTATGCACGGAAGTTGATTTGAAAAGTTTAACCATTGCGTATGTAACACTTGCGGGACCGATTCGTCCCAATCGAGTTTCGTCTTTCAGCATTCCTGCATGAAAACCTTTGCAGTAAGAATTATCGGTCCAAGAAGTCCAAGAGGGTCGAAAATTTTGGCGATCTCAGCCAAAATCTCGCGTTTCGTCGACTTCTTGGAAGATTCTGATGAATTGACAATGTAAACTAGTTTATCCACCTGCGCGTGCCATCCAATGCCTAAAGTTTTTATGACGGGGTTCTTATCGGTTGCGTAGTCCGTTCCGAGAACCTTTTCGTTTATGGAATCGAGAACGTGATTGTGGTTCGAGACCCACTGCCGTATGTTGAAACCGCCGCGTTTCAAAAGACCGATCACCTCATCGCGGATTCTTAAAGCCTCTTCCAAAGAATTCGCACCTGTTAAAAGGTCATCGACATACAAATCACGTTTCACAATTTCCGAAGCATATGGGAAGTCTGCACTTTCGTCGTCTGCGAGCTGTTGTATGGTTCGAATAGCAAGATATGGAGCGGAAGATACGCCAAAGGTAACCGTGTTTAGTTCGAACGTTCTTATTCTGTTTTCATGATACCAAAATATGCGTTGGTATTTACGGTCTTGCGGGTGAATTAAAATTTGTCGGTACATTTTTTCGATATCGGCAGTCATGACATAAGAATGTGTGCGGAAACGTAGCAAATGTTCGTAAAGTTTGTCCTGTATTGTGGGACCGACCATGAGTTCATCGTTTAACGAAATATTGTTAGGTGACTTGGCCGACGCATCGAACACGACGCGAGTCTTTGTGGTTGCACTTGTGGCCTTTACCACGGCGTGATGTGGCAAGTAATAGCGAGTTGATGAATCGTCGTTAATCAACGACATATGACCAAGCGAAACGTATTCTTCCATCACCTTATGATACTCTTCTTTAAGAGCTGAATTTGTATTGAGTTTCCGCTGAAGCGCATGAAATCGACGTAAGGCAATCCGTCGCATGTCGCCAAAATCTCTATAACCGGCACGAAACGGCAACCGTACTACGTATCGTCCGCTATCATTGCGCGTCGTGTTCTCGCTATAATGTGTTTCGCATGACGACTCTTCTGATAAGTTTGACGTTTCTGCGTCCACGTTTTCGATCACCCAGAACTTCGCGATTTGTTCCTTCAATTCGGACAAATTACACGAAATGATTCGATTTTCGGCGTTGTCTACTATACCGCCTACTACTACCCATCCAAGCTGGGTTTTTTGTAAGACTAGGTCGCAGTCGTCGCGAGACAAACTTATCTGCCCTATCGACATCAACGATAAGGTGGTTCCAGAGCCAATCAAAATATCAACGGGCCGTGGTATATGGAATTCGGGATCGGCAAGATGAATGTTGGCGGGAATTTTTAATGATTCGCGCGGAAATACCTCGTCGGGTACCGAATCTGTAATTCGCGAAACTGTCAAACATGTTAATGTCTTCTGGAAGTCGCTATGAAGTGCTCGGAACGTAATTTGAATTAAATCCCTCGACATCGTGGTCATCTCATTGATCGTGTTGATCGGAATCGACCATGGTTGGGTGGGAAGTTTTAATTGTTGTGCAAGAGTTTCTGTCATAAAATGAGCCGTCGCGCAGGTATCGAGAAGCGCTCGAGCTTCAATAAACGTCCCGTCGGATTTTCGGACACGAACTATGGCACTCATCATTAATTGTGATCGAGGGACACGACACGCGGTGGTTAAGGGGGCCGTCTCCTAGCAGTTGACGGTCGCGCGTGAACACTCACACACCGCTAGGTACACTCAAACACCGCTAGACCACGTATACGCACACGAGGATTGCAAGGGTCCGGAAATTGACCTCTGACCTCTCGATAATGCAAAGACGGGGGTTTTTAGTAGTCAAAATCGCCAGATGAAAGATCAATCTACATCGCTGTTTGCTTCAAAAGTCGTTCTTTTACGTTTCTGAGCAATGGTTTTGCAATATTCGGCTGCATGTTGCCCGTCGGAGAGGCTAGTACGCCGGCGTGACTGCAGCGCCATTTGACGGGCAACATGCGACGGGCAACATGCAGCCATATGGGCAATATGGGCAAGAGGTCCACCTTATTACGATTGAGATATATATCTAGAGTTCATTAACGCTCGTTCACCATGGAGTTCGACGTATAGTCACTGAGCACTGTTTTTGTCTTTAAACTTATATCACACGCGTCGCGTACTAAAATTTCCGAAGAAATTGCGGACACACGATAGCGCGTATCTAAATAACTTGTACATTAACAAATGTCGATACTTTAGAAATACGGTATCTCGATGTACGGAAGTAAAGTTCGTACTTAACTCGGGAGCACGTTGCTATGTTCGCAGTCAGAGACCAAGACCCTTGACCGCGCGTTTTCCTTCAAGGGACCGTTTTCCCCCTCCAAGGGAACCGCCTTGGCTTCGAAGGACCCTCCCTCGGAAACAGAAAACGTCTCACTCTTTTGCCCGTGGCTAGCTTCAACGGGCAGTTGCGCTCAACCTTATACATTTTCTCACACCTTCACTATTTTAACGTTCACACCTCACAGGAGGCACCATTTAATGTATCCTCGAAATCTCTCCAACATGGAGAAATTCCGCATTTCAGATTGTTGATAAAATAAGATTGTGGAGGAGGATTAACGAATAAATAATTGACACAGAATTGAGCCGAAATGAAAGTGGTTAATTTATTGGCTCATTGGGGAAAAAGCCTTGTGGCATAAAAAACCCCAGAAAAGATATAAATTATTACAAGAAGGTGTGAACATTAAACCGATGGTTGAACGGAATTGATTTGGCTCGGCTGTGTGACATGCACAAGTCGCTAGATGTGTTAGTTGGTGTGTGCTATGTACGACCTGGCGGAACTATAGTTCCGCGGACTCTGTCGTGTATGTGTGTGTGTGTGCTAGACACGACCTGGCGGAGAGTGTGACTCCGCGGGATCCCCTTGCGGGATCCGTTGAATGTATGTGGGTGTGTGCTAGGCACGACCTGGCGGAATATGATTCCGCGGGATCCCTCATGTATATGATTGTGTGCTAGCCACGACCTGATGGAGATTGACTCCGAGGGATCCCTTATAATTGTGTGTTCGCGTTCCGAGCATTGTTCGAATGGTTCATGCACCGCTGCATATCACACTACCGTTCACAATACATAGCACCAGTCGCCGCGATCCAAATTATATTTTCGATTCTGTCGGGAGAACCACTCTTACGAACCGCACTCGCGCGAGATCTAAAGTCTACTACTCTGTCGTCATTCTCTTCCCTTGTTCAAGTTGTCGGGAAAATTCGGCGCCGTGCAGTCGCCCAACGGTTTACGTTATAGCTTGCACGTGTTTATCCTGGGACCGACCCGCACCAGGATATAGACAAAGGGGGTCCTATCTTGACTGCGTTCCGAGACTCAGTTCTTTCTCGGAATCTCCACTCTGATCGCTTGACACGAACCAGACCCCTCTCCGTTGCGACAACGTTTACATTCGCGGCCGAACATTCATAAAACTTCATTGAAAACAATTCAATGTTAACTTTTTTTTGTTTTTTTATTGTTAACTCTTAGGTTTAGGACATACGAAGGTCAACACTTTTATACTCAGAATTTGATACTCTATCGATCTATGGTATAAAAAAGGACATTCTGTTTAAAAAAATCAAGGTGACCTTGAAATTTCCTCTATGCCTACACCCACGCAGAAAATGTTTGTACCACAACATGTCCCCCTCTGTTCCGGGAAAATTTTGTTCATAACATTTTTTCATATTATTACAAATAACGACAATATTCAAAGTGGACATAGTTATTGTTCCATCCTGTATATTATTTAAATTTCATGTGTATACTGTTTTCGTATTTTAGTGTATATTGTGTGTTTATTATTATTATTTAATATTTACTTAAGTAAATAAGAAATTATAGCGAATGCGAACATGCAGGATGTGAGAAATGCTGCGATTTTCGCGCGCGCACGATGGCCATTTTTTCGTAAATCAACTATAAAACACGAAAGCAGACGAAAGCAGAAACAATTTTTCATGCATCTTAATCAGAAGACTTCAAAGAATACAATGGCACAGAAATGAGCACCGGGATGCACAAGGAAGTATAACGAAATCATTACCAAAGTCTTAGAATTATCAAGAAAGTGACTCATCGTTGGTTATCCTTAAGTATTAATAATTAAAAACATGTATACGGTACAAAAGTGAATTTCTCTTAAAAGTATACCCTATACTTAGCTAAAAAAACTTCTACCAAACAAAAATCTGTTAGTGTATGTAAATAAGGTAACAATTACTAACAGGTGAATTCGTTGAGAAATGAAAGCGGGTTAGCGGAACTTCAACTTCCGACAAATGTCAGTGCTTAATGGATATATGAATGGGAAAATGAATAATGGGAGATTGTTCCTCAGACATTCAACTAACTCAAGCCACAAAAATTTTACAATTTATCTAAAATTTTTTAAATTGAATTATGACCGCTGAAATCGGGCAAATACCCCACTGTGCGTCACGTCGTTACAGTAAATAAATAAAAAATAAAAAAAATAAAAAAATAAAAATAAATAAAAAATAAAAAAAATATTTTAAAAAAAAATTTGATTAAAAGTCGCGAAAAACTACGATTTTCACCACATTTACCCACTTGTAGCTCTTGGGTATGTTAATCGATTTTTCTGAAATTTTCAGCATGTGTATAACTAACGTAGATCTGCAAAACATATATTTTAAATTTTCATTAAGGGCCAAAATAAAAAAGTTTTAAAAAATACTTTTTTTATTTTTGCATACAACCTTGTAAATTATATTATAATTCTTGGAAAATCTTTTTTGCAAATCATTTAGGAAACCAATGCTTCTAATTGCTTACAAAACATCAGATCGTTTCGTACAATTATAAAAAAGTTATAATGTTTTAAAGTGTATTATTATATGTATAATACAATTTAGCTCGGAAACTCCGGTTTTTATTTAACACTGAGAGAAATCTGCTTTAACTCACCTTTCACGTTGCTTAAACGACTTTCGTTTACTAATGAATGGCGATGTCGTTAGAATTAAATTCTATTTGGTTTAACTGCTCGCTATAAAAGCCTTCTGTACGAATTAACTACGTCTCTTACGTATCGGTTTCTTTGAATTAGTCTGAATGAAAAAACTGAATTTCATCTTTGTCGTAAAGACATCATTCAAGTTCTATACAAAAACTTACAGTAGTAAATGTGGATGTCAAGAAACTATGTGTAAAAACATAAAGGAAAGGCAAAGATCTGTTAAGATCTTCATAAGTTTTGTGCAACATTGGCCTTGACCGACTTTTTCAAGGTCAAATTTCTTTATGATTTTAACATATTCTACTCGTCGAGAGGGACAAGCCTCTTGAAGGAGTAAAAATTGAACCGTTCTTTTGCAAATTGACGTAAAATTTTAAATATAAAGATTAAAAGAATTAAGTGTATTGACACATTTATTACAGTTTAATAAAACTGAAGGTAACCTAAACGAGAGAAATAAGTTCCTATTTCCCGTTTCCTGCTTCTTACAATTAGAATGTATTGAATTTCCCGGTAGTTTGTGTGCCTCAATGCAATCATTTGGCGGAAGTTTTTAATTAAATTGCGTCCCGAGTAAAAGGTAAACGTTAGTTTGTATTCAATCGAATTATTTCACTCGCAACTCGCAACCGAACAATAACAATTTCTCATCGAAGCATGCGGATTATATATAATGAAAAAGCTTTTAAAGACTATTGTCTCGAGCAATGCGTCAACATTTTTATGGAACTCAAATATTTTATTATTGCACTCTCGCTTAATCATTCTGAACTCATGTCAATTGAAAATATTCTTCGTTAATCCATAGTTTGTGTTAGAAACAATTATAGTTAAGTGCATAAAGATCCACAGTCTGGCCAGTAAGTAATTTTTATAGAAATTAACTTTCGTGGAGTATCAGCAGGAATTTTCAAAATTGCATTTGCTCATTTATTTATTCTATAGCTTCGTTATTTTTACGAACTCGGTCATAAAATACAGAAAGCCATTTTTAACTATTATTCCATTATTCACTTAACCAGTGTTCGGACCGATCAACGTTCGACTGATCGCGTCACCGCCGTCTCGTAGTCGCGCGGATGACGTCACGTCATCCTCGCGGCCCCCCTCTCTGCGATCAGCCGAACAGGTGATTCCCCGTTACGCACCGGCGGATCGTCGCGCTCGTGATCCAGTTTGCGACCTTCTCGATTCTAATGAATACCGCTTTCCAACAACCGCCATCCTACAACCACTCGCCGCTACGTGGTTATGGATATTTCACCGCTTTAACGTACAATTCTCCGCGTGTGCCATAAAACAATTAAACAGTCGTTTGTGTATAGTTGTATATCGATTTATTAAACGTGTGTGTTACAAAAGGTGTACAGTGATTATCCTCACCCGCTGATTCCTTAGGACTCTCGATTCCGATCTTCAACAAGCAGAGAAAGAAGATTAACATTTTCGAACAGCTTATTGTAGAATGTTCTTTTAAATACTCGGTTTCCAAGAAGCTTTTGTGTCGAGTCCACAGGAACTATTACTTCTTTTGACTGTAATCTCAAAAATGTGATATATCTCTGCGAACGTTTCGAAGTTTCCTGTAGACTGGACTGTGACATGACAACGTTTAGCATTGCAGGAATCTGCATAACTGAAATGCTGTTTTACCAATGAAAATGCTTACACGCGTAGGAATTTCTGAATCGATACTGAATAGAACAATTCCTCTAGTTAAATTCTTTCAGTTTTCGAAAACATAAAAAAAAGTTGCAATAAGCAGTTGTTTGCAAAAGAAAAGGCAGAACAGACTTCCGATAAAAAAATAGACGATCACTAAACATTGCTTCAAACCAGAATTGTGTTGAATTACAATTGAATTGGTAATTATTTACATTAAGGGCTTCCTCACCGATTTTGATGAAATTTAAATATGTTATAGATTTCCACATTTTGAACACCTTTTTTAACTTCCCGATTTTATAGGGAAATTATTGTAATGATCCCGAAAATCGAAAATCGATTTTTTAGCAGATCTTCACGTTTCATGGTCATTGTAGTCATTTTAGACTATTTTCAGCAAAATGTTCGTATGTGTGTGCGTATGTATGTCCCTGCGTATGATAACAAATTTTTCGTTAACGTTTTCGGAAAAAGTAACAATGCGACCAGAATGATGAATGATGCAATCGATGTGCCCCGCTGTAACTTAGAGCTGATTAGATTTTGGTCCACTTTGGTCGAGTAGTTTTTTAGTTTTTTTAGTTTTTTTCGAAAGAAGTTTATTTAACAATGCAATTTATACGAGAGAAGGAAATTTTCCAACGAACAAACAAACGTAATTACATAAAAAAATTTCTTTTTAATTTCTACGATATATATATATATATATATATATATATATATATATATATATATATATA
>JAQQRW010000033.1:0-13556 GCA_028455765.1 Lasioglossum oenotherae
CGTATCGTTTTGCATTTCCGATGATGTGCCTTCTACTAAATATGCATCTACAATATTCTCATCTTCGTGCAAAACGATGTTTTCGGTATCGTCGTCCGTATCGTTTTGCATTTCCGATGATATCCCTCGTACTAAACATGCATCTACAATAGTTGCAGGCAACGTAGCAGATACTGATTCTAATGGGAACGCATTATTATGCGGCACATTTCTTTCATCCTCGGAAACATGCGTTGCTGAACTTGCATTTTCTACAACGCTTTGTTCGTTCATTGCAACGCATGTATCGGCGGATAAATCAGATGTGCTTGCAAATGATGTAAGCACATCAGTATTTGTATCTACTACGTGACGCTGCCGTTCATTTAAATGATTGGACGTACCTGTTGCGTCGTTTCTGGAAGCATTATGCAGCTTCAAGCGTCGTATGGCCGTCATCTTTTTATTCATGGACTTTCCTTTTTGGGATCCTTTCTTGAAAGTCATACTACACTTTTATCTTAAAACTTTTTGCACAATATAAAAAGAATAAAAATAAAATTAAAAATAAAAATAAACATAAAAAATAATGTAACGAGTGTGTTTCGTCGTCGGTCGATTTCCTCGCGTTCGTGCTCCTTGCTGCTGAACTGCTCGCCGCTCCAGGGTCCTAAACGAAGAATGGAGTAGACGGCGCGAGGAACGGGTTCGGTACGGGCGATATAAACAACGAGTTAATTTGCGGGCAGAAGATGCTCGCTGCCTTTCGTGTGCGAAAACTACGGTGCCTCAGGATACGGTGCGCGGTGTTAGTGCTACGGTGCCCGTGATTTAAACGTGTGACGGGGAGAGTACTACCTGAACCGTGAAGTGGTGTAGGACGCATGCAGGCTGGACAGGAGTAGAGTCGTCGTGGTCTCCCTACCTAGGCCGGGTTTCGCGGTGCTTCGACGCCAGTGACACACTGGTCGTCAAAGTACCTCCGGACAGTCGGTCAGAGAGTTCGGTCAAGGTGGCGCACCTTGTCTTGCTCGACTGGCCTCGTGGGCGACTCGCTTCACGAGGGTGACTTTCTAGGCGTTTCTTAGGCGACGTCGAAGGGTGACGCACCGTTTCTAGTTCAGCCGATTTCGTGGACAACGCGTCTCACGGAATTTACCGGTGATCCACCGGGTATGTTCGAGCTCACACCAGCGGAGGGACAGGATAGCTGGACAGGTGGTTCTCCGACGGAATCAAAGGGTGACGCACCGCTTCTTGTTCGCTGGCTCTCGGGGGCGACGCGCCTGGCGAAAGTGTCCGGTGACGCACCGGGTGTTTCGAGGTGGAGCACGGCTCGCACCAGCGGAGGTACAGGGTTACTGGACAGGCGGGTTTTCGACGAAGTCAAAGGGTGACGCACCACTTCTGGTTCGACGGCTCTCGGAGCCGACGCGCCTAGCGAAAGTGACCGGTGACGCACCGGGTGTTTCGAGGTGGAGCACGGCTCGCTCCAGCGGAGGTACAGGGTTACCGGACAGGCGGGTTTTCGACGAAGTCAAAGGGTGACGCACTACTTCTGGTTCGACGGCTCTCGGAGGCGACGCGCCTAGCGAAAGTGACCGGTGACGCACCGGGTGTTTCGAGGTAGAGCACGGCTCGTACCAGCGGAGATGCAGGAAGACGGGACAGGCTGTCTTCGACGAAGTCAACGGGGTGACGCACCACGTCTTGTTCGTCGACTCTCGGAGGCGACGCGCCTAGCGAAAGAGGCCGGCGACGCACCGGGCGTTTCGAGGGAGAGCACTGCTCTCACCAGCGGAACCAGGATGCCGATGACCAGGAGGTTCGCACGGCGAACGCTTTGGAGTCGGCGCGAGGACGTAGACAACGGTTACAGGTAGTATACTCACAGCACTGGAATCTCGCACGTAGTCGTTCCGGGATAACTGCTGGCAGACTCAGGTGATTTTGATCTATTCGCGGCGGCTTTTATAGGAACGATTTGGTGGTAAGGGATGGTGGTGCGGTGTGGTATTTTTGGTGTTGACATCTTACGCCTTCTTGACCGTTATTTTGGAAATTTGATTTCGGATTCTCGTTGGAACACGAGATCTAGGTGCGGGGTACGTGCGGTACAGGCGGAGATGTTGTGTTGATAGGAAGCCGGCGCGGCGGTACTAGCTCGATTCGCGTCGTTGTGTATAACCGGTGGAGGTTTGACAGGGGTTTGTTCGTAACAGGCCTACGTTATGTAGGTCTGTTACACCCCCCTCCTTCTTCGGGGTAGCAAGCGAAAGGCGACGAGGCTCAACTTTATTTAGTATCGAGGTGTGCTTATTACAAGATCTTACATATATTGTTGGTCGGCGTACTGGCTGGGACCGGTTTCGGAACGTAAATGATACAGCGATTATTTCATTGTCGTGGTTCGCGGTGCGCCGGGAGGCCTGGCCTCTTTATTTACATGTTTACATTTATCTTATATACTACCTTATGAACTAGATCCCAGAAACAAAACCATTATCCCTTCGCCCTTATTTTAAACATTGTTTTTCGCGTGATGCCGCTCTCATCGTGATGCCGTGTCGGTGTCCGTGTGTTTGCGCTGTCGGTAGTGCAGCAGCCGTCCCGTCCGGTCGAAGTTCAGGACCCACCTCTCGTCCACTGTGGACGTCAGGAAGCGTTTGGAGGTGGCCAGTCTTAAAGGTACCTCTACGCGTCGTCTGTTTGGTAGCAGGTACCACGTCGTAGGGCATGGTGCGTCCTTCCCGGTGTACCTTGCTCGTGGCATGGTGTCGTAGTGTCCCGGTGGGGTGGGGAAGCATCCGTTCCCCGGTGTCAGGTTTTTGGGCTGCTTGGCTAGGTGTTTCCCCGGCTGTTGTTCCTCTGTCCGTCTTTTATGGCCTACTCCTGTTAGTTTTTTTTCCGTGGTGGATGTCGGCGGGTTGTCGGGCTCTCGTGGTAGGCGTTTCGGTCCTTGTTCCGGTGCCCCTGGTGGTCTTTCCGTGGGCATGTACCGCGTGGTCCGATTCGGTTGTACGGGTGGCGGTGGCGTCTCCCTTGCGGTTGTTGAGATGGGGCGTGCGCAGCCTACTGCCCGTGTGGGTGGCTGATTTGGTTGCGGTCTTTCCGGCGGCGGGGCCTCCCTTGGTAGCCGGTCTCTCCGTGGGGGTGGTGGAGACGGTCGTTGTGGCCGGCTCTATTGTACCCTGGCCACCCGTTTCCTTATCGGGGGTCGTAGGGCCGCCTCGTCCCCTTCCTTCCACCAGTTTGGTGGCTCGGGGAGTCCTGCCGGTAGTCCAATGGACGGTCCGTAGCCGGCGCGCCGTCGATGCTCTTCCATGCTGGTGGACGGGATCGTTGATCCGCTTGACGTCGAGCTGACGCCCGAGTCAGAGCGGAGCCGGAAGCCTTCCGGTGCTGTTGTCGGTATCCACGTGACCGACCGGATTACCGTCTTCTTCTTTCCTGGCGTATTTGCGGGGTTGCCGTCCTTCCTCATGTTGGGGACCCCTGATGATCGTCGCAACGTAGCGACCGATCTGGGGCGGGTGGCTTTACGCATCGTGGCCTCCATAGCTGTTGGCCCTTTTGAACTGGCCGTGACGGTCAGTATTGATGGCGTGGTCGTCCTCTCCCCGCGCACTGTCCCTCCTCGCGTTTCCGCGATATTCGGGATCCGGTACCGGATGTTTCTGGCGGCCGCGGGCGGTGTCGGCCCTTCTTGCCGGGACGATTCCGTTGCCTGTTCCCCTCCTTGTAGTAGGTGGGCGGGGGTGGTCGGCGTAGGTGGATGGTCGTCGGAGTCCGACCATTCGCCGAACAGCTCCCTCATTTGGTCGAAACCAATGTCCATGGTGTTTCTGTGAATTGAAAAAATACTCTGGATTATTTTCCGGGGTCGGCCTCGGCCGCGTGGTGCTGGGGTGGGAGTCGGGGCAGGGGTAGGTGCGGGCACCCTGGTTCGCTCCGCGGGTGGCTCTGGTCGCGTGCCCGTTTCGGCGCTCTCGGGGTGAGCGTCATTTTCGTGGCTGTTTTCCGGCTTGAGGTCCTGGATGTGTATGTGCCGAATCCATTTTCTTTTTCCGTCCTGGAGGTCAACGATAACTGGCGATATTATTCGTTGTACCGTATAGGGGCCGCTGAATTTTGGGACTAGCTTAGCAGCTATGCCCGCTCCCTTGTCGGACAGGGTGTGCTCCATTTTCCAAACGCGATCGCCTACGGCTGGTCTCCACTCACGGCGTCGCAGATTATAATATTTTTCCTGCCTGCCGAAGGCTTGCGCCAAGTGGAGTTTGGCCAGTTCTTGGGCCTCTCGGAGGTTTTTCCATCGTTGGTGTAGGGTGGCGTTTGTCTCGTCTGCTGCTTGTTGTCCTGGTACTCTCAGTTCTCGGCCTTGATTCAGGTATGCTGGCGAGTATCCGGTAGCCTCGTGCCAGGCGGTATTGATGGCAAATCTAGCCTCGTCCAATCTTTCGTCCCAGCGGTCGTGGTTTTTTCCGACGTATTGGGCCAGCATTGTCTTTACGACCTTATTTGCCCTCTGGACCGGGTTGCACTGCGGTGCATAAGGTGGTGTACGGCGGTGCGTGATGCCGGCGGCTTGTAATAAACTGGTGAGCGCCTCTCCAATGAATTGGCGTCCGTTGTCGGATATGATAATCTGCGGTGCTCCGTGGCGTAGGATAATATCCTTCTGGATTGCTGCGGCGACAGCGGTGCTGGTGGCCTTTCGCAGGGGCGTGAGCTCGACCCACTTCGAAAAGCGATCGAGCGCGACGAGTAGCCAGATATGTCCGCGGCGTGATCGAGGTAGTGGTCCCACCAGATCTACGGACACGGTGTGCCACGGTTGTGTCCCTGGATTAGCGTGGAGGCGTCCTGGCCGTGGTAGCGGTGGTGACTTATACTGTTGGCAGCTGACGCAGCTGCGGACGTGTCGGGCGATGTCCCGGAACATCCCCGGCCAGTGGTACCTCTGGGCAATGCGGACGCTCGTTTTGGCGATTCCTAGATGTCCCGCGGTGGGGTCATCGTGAAATTGCCGGAGGACTGCCTCTCGGTCGGTCGTCGGTATGCATATTTTCCATGCGTTTCCGGAATCTGGCTCGTTGTAGTCGAGTTGGTGCGGTATTCGCCGTTGCAATTTTCCTTCGACAATTCGGAAATCGGGAACTGAGGCGGGATCGTGTTGTACGGCTTTCATCTTTGTATCGTACCAAGAATCATTACGGGGCTTGGTGCGGAGGAGACTGACGCCTGGTACAGGTTCGATGCGGGATAGTGCGTCTGCTACATGATTTAGCTTTCCTGGTCGATACTGTATGTCGAAGTCGTACTGCTGCAGTTCGAGGGCCCATCTCGCCAGTCGTCCGGTCGGACTGTCGATTTGTTGCAACCAACGAAGTGCCTGGTGGTCTGTGAGGACGGTGAAATGATAACCTTCTAGGTAAGGTTTCATTTTTCGAATTCCCCAGACAACGGCCAGACACTCCTTTTCCGTTGCGCTGTAGTTTCGCTCTGTGGTGCTCAGCGTGTGGCTGGCATATGCGATAACTCTTTCCTCGTTGGCGGGGCCCTGTGTGAGCACAATTCCCAGGCCGTGGCCGCTGGCGTCGGTCTGGAGGGTGACCGGTTGTTCGAAGTCTGGGCAGGCGAGTACTGGTGCTGTGACCAGTTTCTCTTTTAGTATCTGGAATGCATTCTCCTCGACCTCTGTCCACTTCCATTTTGCGTTTTTCCGTGTAAGCTGTGTGAGCGGCTCTACTATTTCTGCAAAATTTGGTACGAACCGCCGATACCACGAGGCCATGCCGTAGAATCGTCGGACTTCCCGAATGTTCTTCGGTGCGGTTATTCTCATGATCGCACTCGTTTTTTCGGGGTCGGCTCGTATCCCTTGCTGGTCTACAATATGTCCGAGGTAGCGGAGGCTACTAACGCAGAATCGGCATTTATCGGGATTCAGGCGAAGTCCGGCTGCGCGGAGGCGTTGAAAAACTTCTCGTAAATGTCGCCGGTGTTCCTCGAGGGTCTTGCTGGCGATGATTATGCCATCCAGGTACGAAAATGCATATGGCTCGAGTTCGGGGCCGATTATGCTGTCGAGCAACCGTTGGAAGGTAGCGGGCGCCGAATGTAACCCGAACGGCATGACTCGGAATTGGAATAAACCCCTTCCTGGTACGGTGAAGGCGGTGAGCGGTCGGCTGACGTCTTCGAGCGGTACTTGCCAGTACCCGTTTTTCAGGTCGAGCGTGGTCAAGTATCTCGCTCCGCGTAACTTGTCGAGGGTGGCCTGAATATCCGTAAGCGGATATGCGTCCTTTTCAGATCGGTCGTTCAATCGACTGAAATCTACGCAGAGCCTGGGCTTTCCGTCTTTTTTCTTGACGACAACCACCGGGGAGCTCCACGGGCTGCTGGACGGCTCTATTACTCGGTCATCGAGCATCTTATCGACTTCTTCGTTGATTATCGCCTGCATTGCTGGATTTCTGGGCTAGTAGCGTTGCTTGAGCGGTGTTTCATCGAGCAGTTTGATACGGTGCTTGAGGAGGTTCGTCCGTCCTGGTACTGTTTCAAACAGTTTTATTTCCTTTTGTAGGAATTCGTCTAGTTGTTGACGGGCACCCTCCTCTGGTACGTGTAGGCCCATTTGCTGGCAGGGCTCGGACAGGCAGGCGGTGGGCCAAGTTGCAATGTCGTACGGCGGTTTCAGGTTCATTCGGAGTGCTGCGATGGCTTGAATGCCCAGTAATACTGGTGGACCCATATTTGGTAATATGGTGAAGTCCTGTTGGCTTTAAATGCCTAGTGCAGTATTTGTTAGTCGTATGCGGCTGGTGGGCTGTACGTTCGTGCCGTCTGCCAGGCTGATCAGTGTGCTCGGTTCGGATGCTCGTAGGCCTTGTTCGAGTGCCCATTCGTACGCTTCGGCGTTAATGCACGATAATTGGGCACCTGTGTCGAGCAAGGCGTCGATTTCCCTTCCTAATATCCGAATGGGTAGGAAGGGGCGGGGCGTATACCTTATGTCTGGAGCCGGCGTTCGCCCGTCTGCGACGAGCCCCGTCCGTTGTTTCCCAGCGGGTGACAATCCTTCGTAAGAATGCCGTCGCGGCCACATCGGGAACAGAATTTTCGGTAGGCGTTTCTACATTCGAAACGGGTGTGGCCCCGCTGTTTACACCGCCAGCAGTGTGTTAGTCGGCTGTAACTGTTGTCTTCGCGAATTGCGCTGGCGTCCCCTTCTACGCGGGGTGCGTTGCTCAGTTGAGCGAGTCGTACTTCAATTGGTTCGGTACGGTGCGGGCTTGTCGTGCGGTCTCTGTTTTCGGCGGTAGCGGCGGCGAGGGGTCGGCCGGGCGTACGTTGCGTTTGATTTTTCCGTTCCATAGCCCTCTCGATGCGTTGTACGTGTCGGAGTAGGTCCCGGATGCTGGAAATCGAATCTGGGTCGATGATTGCTGTGTAATCTGGCAGCATGTTTTCAAAAATCGTCTCCAGATATTCGCTCGTTGGAATGAGCGCTCGTCTCATGAGAGTGGTGATCGCGTCCATATATTCGTGGAGCGGCTCCCCGGGTTTCTGCACTCGTGCCCGTGCTTCGCCTTCTCGTTGCACCGGGGTCTTGTGTCCGGCGTAGACCATCAGGAAGTCTGCGGTAAACTCTTCCCAGGTGCTGATCTGGTAGCGGTTGTTCCGGTACCAGTCTTGCGCGTCCCCGCGTAACAGTTCCGGTACTCCGTCTAATAATTCCTCGTTGGAGATGTGGTATGCCCGGGCCAGGTCCCTAATCGTTCGAGGAACCTGTACGGGTCTTTTCCGTCCGTCGTGCACGCCCATTTTCGCATCCGGTCCATTTTTTTCCGGCGTCTTCTTGCTCGTCTGCGGTAGTTCTCCTGGTGGTGGCCATTAGGTCGGCTTGTCTGGACGTGCCTGGTTGCATGATTGTAAATAGCGGTGTCTTCGGCTCGGTCATCTGGAAGAGGTCAGCGGTCTGCTGGCTAATATAATCAGCCCACTGTTGACGGCGTTCCTCCCTAGTCCTGGTTAAATTTCGTCGGCGGGGGTCTGTAACGGTACGTTCGAAATTTCGACTCGCGGGGCGGGTATTACCGTTGCGCATCCAAAGATGGCGCATGTCGTGCGAAACGCGTGTGTGCTGGCGCGGTCACGGTTCAACGCGGCTCAGGAATGTTACGCGGCGTACTGGTCCTCTGTTTACGCGCGCGTTGCCGTGTCGAGCCGTGATCGTTTGTTTTGAGGAGCAACGAGATCGCTTAATCGCGTCGCGCATGCTCTTCAATCAGGTCCCTGTTCGGGCACCATGTAACGAGTGTGTTTCGTCGTCGGTCGATTTCCTCGCGTTCGTGCTCCTTGCTGCTGAACTGCTCGCCGCTCCAGGGTCCTAAACGAAGAATGGAGTAGACGGCGCGAGGAACGGGTTCGGTACGGGCGAAATAAACAACGAGTTAATTTGCGGGCAGAAGATGCTCGCTGCCTTCCGTGTGCGAAAACTACGGTGCCTCAGGATACGGTGCGCGGTGTTAGTGCCACGGTGCCCGTGATTTAAACGTGTGACCGGGAGAGTACTACCTGAACCGTGAAGTGGTGTAGGACGCATGCAGGCTGGACAGAAGTAGAGTCGTCGTGGTCTCCCTACCTAGGCCGGGTTTCGCGGTGCTTCGACGCCAGTGACACACTGGTCGTCGAAGTACCTCCGGACAGTCGGTCAGAGAGTTCGGTCAAGGTGACGCACCTTGTCTTGCTCGACTGGCCTCGTGGGCGACTCGCTTCACGAGGGTGACTTTCTAGGCGGTTCTTAGGCGACGTCGAAGGGTGACGCACCGCTTCTTGTTCGCTGGCTCTCGGTGGCGACGCGCCTGGCGAAAGTGTCCGGTGACGCACCGGGTGTTTCGAGGTGGAGCACGGCTCGCACCAGCGGAGATGCAGGAAGACGGGACAGGGTGTCTTCGACGAAGTCAACGGGGTGAGGCACCACGTCTTGTTCGTCGACTCTCGGAGGCGACGCGCCTAGCGAAAGAGGCCGGCGACGCACCGGGCGTTTCGAGGGAGAGCACGGCTCTCACCAGCGGAACCAGGATGCCGATGACCAGGAGGTTCGCACGGCGAACGCTTTGGAGTCGGCGCGAGGACGTAGACAACGGTTACAGGTAGTATACTCACAGCACTGGAAGATCGCACGTAGTCGTTCCGGGATAACTGCTGGCAGACTCAGGTGATTTTGATCTATTCGTGGCGGCTTTTATAGGAACGATTTGGTGGTAAGGGATGGTGGTGCGGTGTGGTATTTTTGGTGTTGACATCTTACGCCTTCTTGACCGTTATTTTGGAAATTTGATTTCGGATTCTCGTTGGAACACGAGATCTAGGTGCGGGGTACGTGCGGTACAGGCGGAGATGTTGTGTTGATAGGAAGCCGGCGCGGCGGTACTAGCTCGATTCGCGTCGTTGTGTATAACCGGTGTTCGTAACAGGCCTACGTTATGTAGGTCTGTTACAAAAATAATAACAAAATTAAAAACAATAATAATTAATATTATTATATAACAATCAACAATTGCTGTTGAACACGCACACGCGGAACCGATTTGTCGAATCGATTGTTCGGTTCCAACTAAACGCATTCGTGTCGAGCTGTGAAACATCGAAACATCACGACGAGCGAAACAGAAGACGGTGAAAGAGGGAGAAGTCAATCGAGAGCGATCGTAGAGAAGGACAGCATGTAAACACGGATCGCGCGGCCGATACGTGTAGATGTAAATAGTTACTGTTCAAAAACCTTCTGTCCGTTTTTTTGAATCTCGTCATTTTATAATTCAGGGGACTTGTAAATTTATATTAGCTTCTTACCCGTGACACTGGTGAGGCAAAGACTATTTCGCGCGGCCGTTTCTTATGCCTCACCAACGATCAGCTGTGCGCGTTCGACAACAAGCGACGAGGTGATCGACCGCCTATGTAAAATCCGTCGCATCGAAAGGTTGTCGAACTCGTCATAAATTGTCGTGGGCCATCGTCTCCTGTGTTTTCCTTATAATGCTCCCGTTACCTAATTCCTTTTATTTCCCTCGCAGCTCCGGTTATCAGGCCATTGCCCTCACGAACGTTGCTGCGATCCTAAACTTTTAATTTCGAAGTCCCCTCTCCTTATTCCTTCCGAAAACGATGGCCCACCAAAGTAAAAAAGAGAGCTACGAATGCTCTTCGCGTCTATTCGTATTATCGTACTATCGATTCAACGACTTCTCTGCGCTCTTGTCACACTGACACACAGTTACATTCAATCATACATACACACGTTCGACTTCGAACCGCGATACTCGCACTTCATTTCGACTGTGATCATTCATTATTCATTTTGTTTTCCGTGTATATCTGCTCATTTTGTGAAATATATTGTTTTGTTACCCACATCTTGTCACACCTTATCTTATACTCCGTTACCAACATCCAATAGCTAGAGTTTTCAACAGTTACAAAAAATATTTTATGTTTATAATGGAAAAATATTTGTTCCTGAATATATACTGAAAGATAAACTTACCTTTCATATTATGAATGAAATATTGATTTCTTTCTTTTGATCTCTCTTGGCTTTGTCTAAACAAAGGATATGGAAATAGACACATTTATCTGCCGCGAAAAAATTTGGGAGAGGCCCTGGCCCCGTTGCAGCGGGGGTCTACGTAAAAAATCAACCATGCCAAAAAAATTGTTTGTTCTTGTTTTAGATACTCTAGCGCTTCCACTCTGGATCGTTATCGAGTCTCTAAGGTAAATGAGATGAAAATGGAAACTACGGATAGTCGACGAAACGAGGAGATCGCACGAGGACCTTTCTTTCTTTTGAGGCAATGGCACCTCGCCGCTATGACTTGTCATATCTTGATAATATAAGGCACTTGTATTTAGCGCGCTAGAAGCGACACACCAAAATGCCGAAAAATTGGCCATAGGATCATTTTTCGAAGTCAAGATTTTTGATGATGTGAAAATTAGCTTCAACAGAGTTGAAAGAATTTACCATACGCTGTTCTTCGTTGCGTTCGAAACTTTCATCGTCGATTAAACCACTGAATACAGTTGAAATTATATCGTGTTTGCCGTAATTTTAATCAAAGAAATGTCAGAAATAAATTAGTGAAAGTTCCATTAAAAAATTATGAATATTAAGCAGTTTCAACATTCGACCAAATAAAACAATCTGAAAAAATTCATGAACAATACCTATGACAATGTATTATTACTGCAAATATATAAATGTTGTCATTCTATAACTTCCATGTGAAATCTGCATTTCTTCTATTTTTTTGAGATTTTTGATTTTTTTACGAGCAGGATTTTCACTTTACAAATCTGAAGCCAATTGCGAAGTATGTATTTGGGTTTTTGACATGTGACATATTTTTCTCTGAATTTATAAACATCAGTAACTAGGGAAAATGGGCCAAAAACTGATTTTTCGATTTTATCTGATACGATTTTATAATTCTTTCAATATTGTACGTACGATTTGAACTTTGTTGGGAAGCTAGAGCAATTCGTTTACTAAAGGTTGGAAAAGAAATAGTTTCCAAAATTGCAAATATGTAATCGGAATTGTTGAAAAAATACTAAAAGTAGCATTTTCAACTTTTTTATGTGGGCCTATATTGACAATTTAACAAATACGTTTTGTCGATCTGTGTCAATTATATGCACTGTGAAAGTTTCATCGAAATAGGTTGATTCGGGAAAAACCACAGGCATTGAAAGATGTAACAATCCTTAGTGTTACAGATTTCTTCCAATTTGATAGAGATATTTTCAAATTTATTTAATCACATGTATTAGCATTACACTCTTTATTGTACAAGCATGGGTTAATTGTATAATATATGTAAATAAAAAGATTGACATCGATCTATCGATCAGTTCGGCGGTGGATCGACGCGCTCAGTTGATCGTTCAGTTCGTCTATTGACACAGCAAAACGATATACATAGTATGTAGAGGTACGTTGGTGAGTGTAGCGCTGATTCCCGCCAATATAACTGTCGTCAGATGGGGGGAATCGTAGTGAGATAATGTACCCCTCTCTGATTACCTTTACCAGTCCACGGCACGGGCACCGTGGCTTATTGTTAGTCAACGGTCTTTTGGTAGTGGGGGAGTTGGAGTGTTCGCATCGTGCTGGAATAGGATAGTAGAAGAGGAAAAGAAGGGGAATGTGTGAGAGCCGTTCGGCTGTTATCTGGCGACACTGAAAATTCAGTTGCTCTCAGTATTGTTGAATGGTACGGGAAAACTCGCGCATGCGCGGTGAATCCAGGACCGTATCTGCGTTCTACAGTCCGTAGCTTGTGGGGCAAGTTGGGGCGAACTGTTACTGCCGGGAAACCGGATGACGCATGACCACACGACGCACATATATCTCAATTTTAAATCTCAATATATTTATATATTACATGTACATACACATAAAATTTTAATATAACAACCGCATGTTAAACGGTATGTTTGAAAATCAAGAAGAAAAGATTGTACGAAGCTATGCGGGGCAACCAAGGTGCCAGATTTCGTACTTCAGTGACGCTGGAATCATCGCGCATGCGCGAGTTTTCCCGTCCATCCAACAACACTGGTTACTCTGAGACAGTTGGAGACAGTCGACCAGTCGACACGTGCAACGACATGAATTTCAACTTTCCACAATGTAAGTTATTTTCTGTATATATATATTTTCTAGAGAAGAAATCTAAGTGTGTAGGGTAAACTGTAATATTGCTGGCACTGTAGTAGTTATTGGCACTTTTGATTCAAAACGGCAAATATTAAAAATTCCCTGGTATAGAAAATCATTTTATATTGCTTCTTATGTATGTTTCAAAGCAACGTTGTAAGTTTTCATAAGAGAGTATATATTTTGTAATACAAGATTTATGGCTCGTAAAACTGTTAGATTTTGCTGAAAAATCTCTATTGGCTTATAATAATAGCAAGTTTAGCTCGCTTCAAAAAAAGATAAGAAGATTTCTACTATGATTTTGTATTAGGGTGCCAATCATTCTACAGTTTACCCTATATACTCTTTATATACTGTCACGGCGTCTCTCGTTTCGTGGTCGAAACGTTAGCGCTTCCAGGTATTTACAGACGATACCGCCGGGCCACGTTCGGCCGCGCAAGACGTGGTCCACCCGGGACAAAAATTGTACGCAGGCCCTTCGTGTCTCGAGATCTTAGACTTCAGTTCGGGCGCCAGGCACGGAAGGTGCCACGCGAAATTCACTACTGCGAACCCTTCGAGAACGACCTTACGAGCCTGCGACAATCGAAATTACACGGAGATGTTATACGAATGGTCGCAGGGTACTACGCGGGTCAAACACGAGGCGTTCCTCGCGGCAGGAAGGTTTCTCACGCAATAATGACTCTCTTTCAATTTTGGCTAACAACATTTATTCCTCCAATGGTACAGGAACGGTGCCGGCAGCAACCGGCAGCGTTTTGAGGTTAGCCGACGCGTGACAGGTGATCGGCGACGAAGAGTCGTCGCACGCGCGATTTGACCTTCTCCG
>JAQQRW010000034.1:0-13503 GCA_028455765.1 Lasioglossum oenotherae
CCAAAAGTGGCACGGCCAAAACCCGGGCGTGAGCACTCTCATATACTCTCTGCTCATATACTCTCTACTCCATCTCTATATTCCTATATCCATGCACTGATTGGCCACATTAGTGTGATACCGTGCTGCCCTCTCAAAAACAGGCTGAATCCTAGCCCGGCCGGCAGGCCCTGGGCTCGAGCCCCCTGCAGGTGAAATTCGCGCCATTTTTTGCACAGGTGCCCGGCTGAAATCGTGCCGGTGTGCTATCGGGGTATGAATCAATTATGAACTTGAACCGTTGAACCAACTTGAATTGGCACATGCATTTTAAAAATACGTTTCATCTGTATATACTCTTTTCATTGTTCACTTATTTAAACTTTTAGCAATCGTAGTCACTGTTCGTGATTAAAAAGTAAATAAAGTAAAAGAATAAATTGCACAGAGATCAATTGTCACGAGTGTTAATAATATTATGTAGGATTAAGAGATACGTATTTAACTATGACTGCTCCACTTGCGTCAAACAGTGTTCCATAAAGTTGAAAGTTATTGTTAAATAATTTCAAAATAATGTTAATAATCCCGTCTCGTATCAATTATTTCATATCGCATTGTCTTTTGAAGGTACTTAAGTGTATTTCATCTCTTATCACATATAATACTGCTTAGTGAGGTTAAATTTGGAGTTTTGTTGCGATAGAATTAAAATTATTTCTTTTGCATTAGATATTTATAAAACGTAAGACTTCGGCTGTTGAACAGTGTAATTTTAATAAATATCGAAATATAGGTACTACAATGTACTATCTGTTATCTTAAGGTTATGTTTTTATTTTGATTATTTTTATTTATTTTTATTTGAAATTATTTTTTTGCATTAGATATTTATAAAACGTAAGACTTCGGTTGTTGAACAGTGTAATTTTAATAAATATCGAAATATAAATAGGTACTAAATACAATGTACTATCTGGTTATGTTTTTATTTTGATTTCGATAGAATTTATGTTGCGATTAATATGTTTTAAAATTTTAAGAGAACATACCAAGATTGGGTAAAGCTCAAAATGAAGACCACATACATTCCACCCTGTCGTGATAATCCAGTGGTTACAAAATTAGATGATCCTATTTTTCATTCTCTGTTTACTCCAGAACTGAAAATTTTAACAGAACTATTTAAAAAACGAAATTATGAGATAAGAGTTGTCGGCGGTGCTGTTAGAGATATTCTCATGGGTACAGCCCCGAATGATCTGGATTTTGCGACGGATGCAACTCCGGATGAAATGAAAGATATGTTTGAGAAAGAACAGATCAAAATGATCAATAATAAAGGAGAAAGACATGGTAAATGAAATACATTAATATCGCTTATAACTGTTAAACGAATGAAATACAACCGTTAACAATTTTACAGGTACAGTCACCGCAAGAATTAACGATACGGAAAATTTTGAAGTAACTACACTCAGAATTGATATGATGCCAGATGGCAGACATTCTCAAGTTGTATTTACAAAAGACTGGAAACTAGATTCTCTTCGTAGAGATTTTACGGTGAATTCAATGTTTCTTGATCTAGAGGGAAATCTGTACGATTACTTTTTCGGTTTTGAGGATTTACAGAAAAGACAGATTGTATTTGTGGGAGATCCAGTAGTTAGAATTAACGAAGATTATCTTAGAATATTTAGGTATTTCTGAATGTTTATGTTAAGACGATAGAAAATATAATTCTTTGTGGGAGTAGACTCTGGTTTCCAGGATTGCAAGGGTGCGGTCCAAAGATGGAGTCTCTCAGTAGTCAAAAGCGCTAGACAAAAGATCAATCTAAGCTGTGATCGCCCTTGAAAATCCTATTTTTACGTTTACGAGGCATAATTTGCATTATTTCGAAGCATAAAGCTGCGCATGTACAGGTAGCGGACAAAAGCTCTAAAGAAGACGATAACTTTTTTAATATTGTACTATACGATTTGAACTTTTTTGGGTAGCTAGAGCAATTAGTTTAAAGTTGAATTTTTAACTTTTTTATGTGGGCCTATATTGAAAATTTTAAAAATACGTTTTGTAGATCTGTGTGAATTAAACATTCTGAAAATTTCGTCAAAATCGGTCGACGTTGCAATGAGCTACAAACGTTTAAAGATGGTAAAAATTGCAGATTTTCAAGATTTATTGTCGAAAATCTAAAAATTCAACTTTTAGTATTTTTTTAACAATTCCGATCAATTGCAATTATTGAAAAAATTTCTTTTCACATCCTTTAGTAAACTAATTGCTCTAGCTTCGAAAAAAAGTTCAAATCGTATAGTACAATATTAAAAAAGTTATTTTCATAAAGCTGCGACAGTTAAATGCTGCAGATTTTATACATTTATGACAAAATTGGAAAGACCCTAGAAGAATCGAAGAACATTATTATGTTTCTTCCGAATTTATAAGATGATTAAAAGAGAAAATATGTTTTCACTCGGGTAATTTTGATTTAGCATAAAAATCGGCAGGCTATATGTATACTATTAACCCCCCCTGCCGTAACATTTTCTTTACAGTTACAGCCATTGAAACGTCTTTATCCCTAAAAATATCGTAGAAGAGAAAATAAAATTTATATTTTTCGCATGACTAAATACATTTAATTTGATGCTGAAATTATGATTACAAACGAATCAGTATTTTCTTTTATTCAAAAAGAGAGGCATAACGTTCATATCTGTTAGACTTTGTTTGTGAAATCGATCGTATATCATCAAAATAAATATTCAACAAATAAGAGCATACTATTTTCCTGTGATTTAATGTTGAAAGTAGAGATCACGAGTTGGAACGTGAATTCAAAACGAATATACATGTGTTTGAGTTCGTGTAATATATAATACACGTGTGCACGATAGCACACGACGTCTTTCAGACGTCGTTTTTACGTCTGTATGCCTTATGTCCCAAAAAGACGCCTTTTTGGAGATGTCGTTTTTACGGCTGAAGAAAGGCGGCTTTTAGACGGCTCATTTCTGCCATAAAGACAACGACTCCTAAGAGGCGTCTTGTAGACGTCTAAAAGGCGTCTCTTAGACGTGCTAGTGTGCTATATGGGTAAAATATCCGTGTATCAAAATACACGTGGACCTGTGTAGTAAACATTATACGAACATCCGAACTACACGTGCAGACGTGTATTTCAGGTACACGTGAAATCGAGATCTCTAGTTAAAAGCTGCGCATATACAGGGTGAGTCTGAAGAAACAGAACACCTAAATATCTCCGTCACTTTCGTTGAAAGTCATGGATATCTTTTTAAATGGAATGAGGTATTTTTTAATACATCAATCGATGCAGCTGGACATTAGTTATAAAAAAGTACGAACCCATGTATGTCGAAAATGTATGTTCAGGCGATATTTCAATTTAAATAAGTCTAAAACACCATTACTGTCGTACTAATTGTAAGACGTTAGCGTTTATTTGCTAGTGTAAATTGAAGAGTTGAAGTTGAAATTGTAGTTGAAGGGTTGATATTGATACTGAAGTTGAAGGGTTGATATTGAAATTGATGAGTTGGAATTGAAAAATTGAAATTGAAGAGTTGAAGTTGAAATTGTAGTTGAAGGGTTGATATTGCAATTGAAGTTGAAGGGTTGATATTGAAATTGAAGTTGAAAGATTGGTATTGAAATTGAAGAGTTGAAATTGAAAAATTGAAGTTGAAATTGTAGTTGAAGGTTTGATATTGAAATTGAAGGGTAGATATTGAAATTGAAGTTGAAAGATTGATATTGAAATTGAAGAGTTAAAATTGAAAAATTGAAGTTGAAGGTTTGATATTGAAATTGAAAAATTGAAATTGAAGAGTTGATATTCAAATTGACGTTGAAATTGAAAAATTGAAATTGAAGTGTTGAAATTGAAAAATTGAAGTTGAAGGGTTGATATTGAAATTGAAGTTGAAATGGAAAATTGAAATTGAGAAAGAAGTTGAAGAGTTGATATTGAAATTGAAGTTGAAACGGAAAAATTGATGTTGAAATTAACGAATTGAAATTGAAGTTGAAGAGTTGATATTGAAATTGAAAAATTGACATTGAAATTGAAACTGACGTTAGCGTTTATTTACTTGTGTAACATCTTAGTACGACAGTAATGGTGTTTTAGAGGTATTTAAATTGAAATATCTCCTGAACTACTAACTTTTCTACATACATGGGTTAGTACTTTTTTATAACGAATGTCCAGTTGCATCGATTGATGTATTAAAAAATACCTCATTCCATTTAAAAAAATATCGATGACTGAAATCTCATAAAAAAAATAACGTCGAATATTTTTTACCTTACACCGCTACATGTCTCCCTACAAACAGTATAACTTTGTCCTAAGAAGTTTTTTTTCTACAACGAAAAATAACGGAGATATTTAGGTGTTCTGTTTCTTCGGACTCACCCTGTATAGCTATATCTTCATAAAGCTGCAACAGCTACATGCTACCGAATAATGCAAATTCGCCTCGTAAACGTAAAAATAAGACTTTCGAGGGCGATCGCGGCCTAGATTGATCATTTATCTAGCGCTTTTGACTACTGAAAAAGCCCATCTTTGCATTATCGAGAAATGAGAAGGCGCATCCCGCACCCTTGTCATCCTGGAAACGAGACTACCCCCTTAATCTCATACGTACGTAGGATAAATTATATCAATATTTTATTGTTCTACAGGTACTTTCGATTTTACGGAAGAATTTCAGAACAACCAGATGCCTATAATGAAGCAGCGATAGCAGCAATCAAAGCAAATGTGCAGGGTCTAGAAATAATATCAGGTGAAAGAATTTGGAGCGAATGGACGAAAATTCTTTCTGGAAATTATGCAAAAGAGTTGATGCTAAAAATGCTGGAATGCGGTATTGCGAAGTAAGTAATGTTTTCATTTACAATGAGACCAATGGCCATAATAATGAAATAATAAACGGTACATTGTTTTCACAGATACATTGGATTACCAGAAAATTTAAACATAAAACGGTTCGAAACTGTTTATGACGCGTGTAAGAAAGAAAATATTTCTTTAAATACAATCTCCTATGTTGCTCTGATGTTAAAAGAGGAAGATGAAATGTTGAATCTTCATAAAAGACTAAAATTGTCTGCATTCGAAAGAGATTTAGCATTATTTTTGATCCGTTTTGTGGAACCCAGGCCTTCGGAAGATCTAAAATTTTATAAAAGACTTCTTGTACATTGGAAAGGAAACACAAATAATTGCAAGGCTTTTATTTGTGAATTGCTGAAATGTAAACAACTTTTTGATCTTGCTGCAGAATTTGAAAAATTTACGCTTCCGAGGTATTGTAACCATTGAAAAAAGTATGACGAATATTGTGGCTAGTACTATTTTAAATGTTGCACATGAAAATCTGTATTTTATTTTAGGTTTCCGATTAATGGACACGAGCTGAAAAAAGAGATAAAAAAGGGGAAAGTAATAGGCGTAGTTATTAAAACACTGAAAGACATTTGGCTGGATTCAAATTTTGAAATAAATACAGAAAAATTGCTCCAAGAAGTTCCACGAATTGTTAGTGAAATAGAAGACAATGATGTAAATAAATACAAAAAATAAAACATCGATATCTATAATTTGCATAGTGTGTTATCCGCAACCGAGATTTCCACGTATCGAAGTTTTATGCCGATTAAGATAGTCAAAACTGCCCATAGTGGTTTTCAATGGCTCTTGAACCATTCGAAAGCTGACCAATAAGAACCCAACCGAGTAAAATTTCAGCCCTCTAGCTTGCCCGTGAGGGTAGTTATAGGGTAAATTAGATTTCGCGCTTTTCCGCTCATTTTCCGCTCTCAGATGTTTTCAAAAATTCTGAAAAAATGTGGCACGTGTCGGGTCTTAAAACGTATTTTATAGTCGTGAAAAATGAAAAAAAGAAGCATGTTTTCATATTTTTGAGAAATCTTCATTTTTCCGACGTTTCGAGTGTTTTTCATTTTTCACGACCATATAGTTTGCAACCAAAAAATCTGAAAAAATGCTTAAAACCCGACACGTGCCACATTTTCGTCAGATTTTTTGGTTGCAAACTATGCTTGTGAAAAATCAAAAAAAGAGAAATGTTTTCATATTTTTGAGAAATCTTCATTTTTCCGACGATACGAGTGTTTTTCACTTTTCACGACCATAACTTACGACCAAAAAATCGGAAAAAATTCTATAAAATGCGTTTTAAGACCCGACACGTGCCACATTTTTTTCAGAATTTTCGAAACCTCCGAGAGCGGAAAATGAGCGGAAAAGCGCGAAATCTAATTTACCCTATAACTACCCTCACGGGTAAGCTAGAGGGCTGAAATTTTACTCGGATGGGTTTTTATTGGTCAGCTTTCGAATGGTTCAAGAGCCATTGAAAAAACTCTAAGGGCAGAAAGAACAATACTGTAAACTACATTCTTCTATTAAAGTATGAAGTTCGAAAACTTTATATTTAATAGCAATTCAAGTTTATAGAACGTTACAATAGTGATTTCTTTAAGTTACTTACAAAAACAAAAAACATACATTATCAGTACATATAAATTGTTATATTATCAATATATGTCGTAAATATTTAAAAATAATTCTATTTATTTCTTGCATTAGTTCTTTGCATGTTATAAATGTACAAATATGTCATTCAAAGAACTTTTTACATCCAATTATTAGCTTATTTATTATACTTTGACTAAATAAAAATATTTACACAAAGGGATGATAATTTAATTAATTTCTATATTTTAAAATAAAAGTTTCAGTACTAACAATCGTGATCAATCTTTGTATATTAAATCGTTAAACTAATTAAAACAAGAAAAAATACATAATATCACGCTTTCGAACGAGGATCAGACAAAAGGAAAAACAATTATACATTACAAATGTATAATCTTATAGGAAATATTTTGTATTGAAATCTTTAACAGTATAAGACACATTTATTTTCAAGAGCATCACATACTTGTGGTAGATTGCAATCCCTTAGAATCTATGTACACAGTAAACTCACGTGAAAAAATCCCCACTAATGGGGCCCCTCAAAATATAATTTAGGATAGTTACTTGATTATTGAGCTCTTAATCATGCAATGAAACCCTAATTACCCGATATTAACGTTGGAATGGTTTTTCCCTGGTAACACATTTGGAGTTTGCGGAAACAGAGTTGTGCTGTAGAAATTTAAAAAAAGATATATATAGTTTTCTTTCTTTGATACTTAATTATACTATACGACATAGTTTAACAGAAAAAATATAAAATCTTAGTCTCCTAAATAGAAACGAAGAAAAGGTTTTCTCGATATACGAATAATGAAGGTTTCAATGCATTTCACTCTCAAAAGAACTCTACTCGAGCCTATCAGAATTCATTTTTAAACGAAAGTAAACTTCCTGGCTTGTTCTTCAAAAGTTGCTTCTAAGTTGAACGAAATTTTTGTAGAAGCACAAATCTAATGAAAAACTTTTATATCAACTTCACGTGAACACATCATTAAGGTCAATTTCCGTAGTTTCATGTAGTAGTTTTTACCATTCCGCATCCCCGTTCATTTTCTGAAAAACATAATCCTTACCGTTGAGGTTCATTATGCCGTCTTTGAGGTAGAATTTCCATTTGTTTCTACTCCTAGTTATCTGAAAGTTTATTTAACGATCATCTGGCTAGTTTCATAAGATGTACAGTTGTTTTTATAATGTTATATTCCTAAAATAAATGAAGTTCTTAGTTTTTGTTACAAATACCTTGTCATATTGACAAACGACTACATTATCAGTATCAAAAAGATCTGCCGGATCATCGTCTGTGACGTCATCTTCCGAATTTAAAGGCTCCTAAAACAATAAGGTACAGTGCTGTAAAAAAACTCATTCAGTTTCCGAAACATTAGCATACGCACTGATAGTTGCTGGAATGAAGACTAGCGGGAAGGCACAGGGTAGAGAGGAGATCCTACCTTTTTCATAATTTGATTCGCTAACATTGTCACTTCGATCAATATCAAGTAGGGATCACGAGTTTGAACGTGTATTGAAAATTCACGTGTACACGTGTTACGAACATATATGACGTGTTTGAGTTCGTGTAATATTTCGTACACGTGTACATGTATATTTCGATACACGGATACACGTATATTTTACCCAGATAGCACACGTCGTTTTTACGTCTGTACGTTTTATGCCCCAAAAAGACGCCTTTTTGGAAATGTCGTTTTTACGGCTGAAGGAAGACGCCTTTTAGGCGTACAAAGAGGCGTCTTGTAGACGTCTGAAAGGCGTTTTTTTCGTTACGAAAGACGTACAGACTTAAAAACGACGTCTAAAAGACGCCTTTTTAGTAATGTTGTTTTTTACGGCTGAAGAAAGACGTTTTTAGAAGTCTCATTTCTGCCACATAAACGACGTCTCCAAAGAGGCGTCTTTTTGTGACGGAAGACATACGGACGTAAAAACAACGTCTAAAAGATCAATACACGAACTTCAACACATACATCCGAACTACGCGTGTACACGTGAAATCGAGATCTCTAATATCAAAACTATGTGCACCTAATAACTAGATAGTGGATTTTATGCATTTATGACAAAAATGAGTAGGTGTAATTCAAAACGGTGAAAACATTAGAAGAATTTTAAAATACTGTTAGATTGTTTTCGACCTATTATAAACATATATATTAAGGAAGAAAATAAATTTCTATTTCACTCCAGTTTGTTGAAAATCGGGTACAAAATTTTTATTTTGCATAAGGAACCGATGTCTACTAATAACAAATTAGTCTCCTCTTTCCTCTATGCCGTCCCGCTGGTTTTCTTCCCAACAATTGTCGGTACGTAAGTTGATTAATTACATAATACTATTAGTAATTTTCAAATACCTCTTCTCTTGCTGCAGCTTCGTCATTTTCCTCTTCTTCTTTGTCTTCAAGATCTTCTTCTTCATCTTCGTTATCCTCTTCTTCCTCCTCTTCGTCATCATCCGACGAATCTCCTAACGGACCATCTAATTGTGCTATATTGTTCTATATATACACAACAATAATAATATAAAATCCATTTTTATTGTATAGACGAAAGAAATACAATATTCTATTTTATTTCAACTAGTCTTTCTATTAATCACCTGATTTTGTACAGGCCGTTGAGAGACATTATTTGTACTCTGTGTAACAACCTGGAGTGGCTGATTTACTTGGAGGGGAGGCAACGTTGCTTGACCCTGAAGGGTGGAATTGACATGCTGTTGGAGCAGCGTGGAAGCCAAATTTGCTGGTAATCCCATTGCAGCTGAGATAACTGGACCTGTCAGAATTGTATGCAGCTGGTTACCTAAAAATAGATACAATTCCATTACTTGCATATTCATAACTGAAATAGTTAGTTCGAATATTACACGAATATTAATGTGATTTCCATTAATATAAATTCGGACGCTCTTAAAAAAAAACGGTAACTTTTTAAATATTGGACTAGACTAGACTTGGTTTTCTGAGAAATAAGAACGGTTGGTTTGCTACATAACGTGAAAAAATTTCTGAAAGAAATTACAAGTTGTCGGAATTGCAGAGACAATTCTAAAAGTTATATTTTGCAACTTTTCTATGTGGACTTGCATGGAAAATTTAAAAAATACGTTTAGAAAATTTAAAAAACACGTACGCTTATAAATTTCACTTTAAAGGAATCACATTCTGTCAAAATGTTGAGAGAACAGGCGGTTTCTATCTTTTTTTTGAAGATGTTACATACCATACAAATCTTTTTGGCTTTTATCGTCACACTATATTTTCTAAGATAATGAAAAATATTCTAAATTCTCTTAGGTGGTTTTAACAATTTTTTAATTGTACAAATTTAATTGAACGAATAGACTTTTTTGAATGCGGATTTCTCCTAAACCTTCCTGAAGGAACACTACGTCTAATGGCTCAAACCCCAACTTTCTACGTTCAGCCGTTCCCAGTTGATGCTGTCACAAACAGACAGGCAGACACGATTTTATTATATGTATATAGAGATAGAGATAGAGATATAGAAGAGATTTTGTATGGAATGCTTGAAAGTATGGTGAAAAGCATGGAACAATTTTTAAAGAAATATCTGGTTTCCTTCTGTCAGCCATTTCTTTTTTGCAATCTACACATTCTATTGTTTGACGAAATTTTTTTCTGTGGGTTGTATTTCTGTATATTAGATCTTCTACATCGATTACAATTATTCTCTGCATTCCACACAAAATAAACAATAGAAGCTCTAACTGAAACCTTTAAGCACGTACCACCAACAATGAATTTTCAAATAAAACACTTCGTGTCGATAATTGTACAACGAAATCATGGTGACAAAATTTCTCGTCCATAGATCGTCTCTTCAATATCGTGGAAACGAGATATCTCGTCCATCATAGTGAAAAAAGTTATTGTCTTTTAAAGAGCGTCCGAATATTAGTGAGAGTCACTGGAAATTGATTTCACTATACCTTGAATTGCTGATGCAGGAACATGTATAGTCAGCACTCTTTGCGGGGCATCTGGCACACCAGTTTGCGGTGGTAAAGTGATTTGGATAGGAACTTGCCGATCCATTACTGCAGATGTGGACGTTACCAATTGTTGGACTGGTGTACTAGTATGTTGTTGCATGACAGCTGTCGTCGAATGTGTTTGGGTTTGGGTTTGTGTTTGATGTTGCGGTTGCTGTGCCTGCTGCTGTTCTTGTTGTTGCTGTTGAGACGGTGGCTGTGCAATTGTGTTTCCTCCTGTTTGTTGTACAAAATGATTTCCTACATTTACTGCTAAAACCAAGTACAATACGCATGAACGTTGAATTAAACATTGTAAATGAACGTGTTGTTCTCGTAAATTTTATTCTGTACATACCTTTATTAACAGGCACATTTTTATGTGTATTTATTTGCGGGACCTGAGGTTCCGGTGGATCTGGATTAACTTCAACAGCTTTGCTAGACATTAATTTTGTTTCCCATATTTGTTTTAGCTCTAGCAGCACTTGTTCGTCTACACCTTCGTCTATAAATGATTCCCTTACACCCGATATAACGTCTTCTATCACATGATTATATAGTTTTACCTGTAATAGTAATATATGGTTGTAGCTAAATAACAGTAACGTTACATTCAGGTTCTTTAATGATTGTTTAGAGAATTACTTCAATATACTACTTTTATACTTCACCTTCGTTATATATTTTACATTTATTACAAAAATTAGAATGCTATAGCTAGCTCTCAGAATCTGATTATTTTCCATGTTACCCGGCAAATAAGAATATTGAAATTTTCTTTACAGCAGTCTACATTTCATGCTGTCATTATCTAATATGTTACAAACAAATCCTTAAAAAATTCGGAAAATTTAAAAGCATTAGACAATTTTAACCTAACCTCGCTTAATAAGATAATTCAAAAAAAGCTTCGGTCTCAAATTATATATAAAAAAAAACATGGAGAATTTATAGATGATTTTCTCAAATGTTAAAAGTATCAATTGTTTGATATTAACATCGAAAAATTTACGAATTATAATTACTAAGTTCTTATACGAATAACATATGAATTCGTATGCAACTGCAATTTTTGATGCAGCAAAGGGATCGAAGATGAGGATTATAGTAACAAAGGTGATAAAACAAAATTAAACGATAAAAATCGTCATTGCCGTCATTAGAATGATCATAATTAACTGTTCATTTAATTGGTCGTCGGTTTTGCTCATATTTATTACTCACCACGCTAATCTGACTGAGGGCCATCGCGAGGATGATTCGTATTGTCTAATTACAGAAACAATAGGAATAATCCAACGAATAAATCAGCCCCAGTTCAGAAGCCGATTCGCAGTAGCATCGCTCTTTTATATACTGTGGACACGTCTCCCATTCCACCTAATTCTACCATGGATATAGGAATATAGGGCCAGTGCTTCGATTGAACTGGATTGAACCCAACATTTTTCGTACGATGGATGGCCGTTAGAGGCGCTGCGCGGAAAAAACAGTAACGTATCTACTATTGCGTAGATGAAATGGGGTTCCTTAAAAAAATTTATATGATTTGATTCTGAAAAATGATTGTATAACAAGTATATTTGTGTATATTTTGTAACTCGTAGGACACGTCCTGGAGTCTTTTTGTCCGGTAAGATTATTTCGATACATTCCCGCCAATATAACTGCCTCAGGGCTCTGGCCGCTCTGCTACCCAATAGTAGATACGTTACTGTTTTTCCGCGCAGCGCCTCTAGCGGCCATCCATCGTACGAAAAAATGTTGGGTTCAATCGAAGCACTGCATAGGGATGGAGCTTAGACCATGGATATAGGAATATAGTGATAGAGGATATCGTTGCGGGGTGGAAGCATGGATATAGGAATATAGGGATGGAGCATGAGCTGGCATCATGGGCGAGGGGGGTAAACTGGATTACGGGAGGGGCACGGCAGGCTGTTGCATCTTTTTGATTGGTGGTTTTTCTGCGCATACTCTCTACCGCCAAGTATGAAAAATGTTTACAGATTGCTTACATATATCTGACAAGTTGAAACTAGAAAAGTGATAGTTAACCCTTTGTCCTATAATAACGTATGACACTCACGATATGAATTATGTTCCAAATATTATAATGAACGTTGTTAAATAATTAAAAGTAATAAAAATAACGATTTGAACTGTTTTGGGAAGCTAGAGCAATTAGTTTACAAAAGGATGTGGAAAGAAATTTTTTCAAAAATTGCAATTGATCGAAATTGTTGAAAAAAATACTAAAAGTTGAATTTTTTATTTTTTATGTGGGCCTATATTGAAAATTTTAAAAATACGCTTCGTAGATCTGTGTCAATTAAACATATTCTGAAAATTTCGTCAAAATCGGTCGACGTTGTAATGAGCTACAAACGTTTAAAGATGGTAAAAATTGCAGATTTTCGGCAATAAATCGTGAAAATCTGCAATTTTTACCATCTTTAAACGTTGGTTTTTAGAATTGTATTTAGAATCCATGGATATAGGAATTTAGAATCAGTTTGGAATAAACATAGTCAAAAAATGTTTTAAAGTATAAATATTTAATATTCTACCACAATATGCAATACAAAGCTGAACATTAATGTGTAATGTGTCGCTAACTTATTATTGTGAAACAATAGTTATTATAGAAATTAATTTAAACCTTGGGCCGCTCGCGATAAAGCGTACGACATATAATGAACGTAAATGCAACTTAATTTTATTCTTCGAATTCACCGACTTCCATCGCTTCACGATACGATTTATCTTTAGTGCAATCTGGATCCAGCTTGATCATATCATCGATTCTGAGAATAGTTATCGCTGCTTCTGTCGCGAATTTTAGAGATTTTATTTAGGAAATGGCTGGCTCTAGCACACCGGCTTTCTAATTATTATCCTTAATAGTGCCCTCGAGTAGGTCGAGACCAACCCTGTTAAAAGTACAAGT